>JAHQIW010002451.1:0-234554 GCA_019055375.1 Parelaphostrongylus tenuis
AATTTTACGATGCGAGACCAGACTGGGCAAGGTGACCCTCACTAATCTACTTGGGAGCACTCCAGCACGGCTATTTCAAGACTTCAGGAAGTATCAACTTCATCAGCATTCAACGGCATTCGTGGCAGAGGCGAAAAGTCCTCCAAACAGCATCGGGAGCCACGGACGAGAAGTTCGAAGAGCTTTGTAGATGGTGGATGCGAGATAAGATTTTAGGATACACACGAGTGACACTTGTGTATCAAAATATGTAACTGCAAATCAGTAGTACTTCTACGGCCAGTTTTTCTCACGACTCGTATAGATTCAAGAAATCTTCCATTAACTTTTTTTTCTGGCTGTCGCTATCTTCCCCGTTCTGTTTCAGTGTCCTATGCAAGTTTAATGAGGTGTTCAAAATAATTTTCAAGTTTGCTGGTTAGGTGTTTTTTTTATACGCACCCAGAGTGGTCTGCATATTTTGCAGATGTATTCGTCTCCGAACGCCTCACCAGTTGGTTCATTGTTTAAACCAAGTGTTCCTAGAACCTAAAGGTCGTTCTAAAGTTTTTACACACTGTCAACACTGACCGCCCTGTGGCTATATTGTTGTTGTGATGATCATGATAACTAGCATTGTCTTACTCATAGTTAATTTGTGTACGAAACAGAACTCGTTTCATAACATAAATGACCATGGTCGGAATGGAACTCCTTTTTCCTCATCAGTACCAGTTGCTCGGGGTTTGCATAGACCACTAAATTGCTGCCATAGATCCCGACTGTGTCAGATGATTGAATATATTATACTTTACAAATAATCACAACAACTTATTGTCATATCTTTTCGTTATCACTGCTTACTTGTCTGAATTTTTTTACAACTTATCGTTGTGATTCAAAACGATAACGGGTTGCTATTCAAGGTTGGTAAAGTATAGAGGCGTACTCTAACAATCCATCAGGAATGAACCCTGTGTAGAACGAGAATTTCTTCTTGTAAGTATAAAGATGAAGTTGTTTTAAGTGGAATCATATTAACAGATTTCAAAAGCTGTGCGTTTTTACCCTTAATTATCTCATTGTCTTATGTGCTTGCAGTTCTCGTTATCATTATCAATTTGGTACTAAATACTACTCATAAGGAGTCAGCGCATACCTCAATCTATACTTGCAAATAAGGGCCGAATGAAGTGATATAGCCACACAAAGACTGCTGCATGAGGCATATACTTCAAATATTTAGTTTCAACATTCAACAGAACTCCGCCTTCGAATACAAATTGATTCTCAGATACAATGTTGTGAGCCTTTTATGAGGTCTGGTATGGCAGTTCCAGTTCTAGACGTATGTTTCGGCTTTCTTGTAAGCCTCGTCAGTAGCAATTGCCATTCGGCTGATCTTCTCTACTATAATGAGGAATCGTCGCTGAAGGTATACCACGTAAGTCAAGTGAAAAGATCACTTTGTATGGCGTTCTTTCAGTGATTGATTGTTGGCTGCGTGGCCAACTGCTGTTACGAAGTAATATTTTCACTTGACGTACAGTGATACGTCTGGGGCGACGATTTCTATCAATACTAGTGAGGATCGGCCGTGTGGCATGTGCTACTGATGAGGCATGCAAGAAAGCCGGAACTTACATCATCACTAGAGGTGCTATACCAAACCTCATGAAAGGCTAAGAGCATTCTACCGAACAATATTGAATTTTGAGCAAGATGTCAAAAAGTTGGCTAGAAGATATTGTTGGAATATTTCCTTGTTTGTCTTGTTTGTTGTTCCTAAGAAGAAATTTTAAAAAAGAGGTGCTCTGTTCTATTTTAGCGAATGTCATAACTCAACCGATCGTATGAAAGTCCGTGTCTGAGACGAAGATACCGACTTGAGATCGAAACTGAGACAAAAGCTGACAAGGGAAAGTGGCGACTTTTTGGGACAGACCGTGAGTGATGTGCGAACGCTTTTGGGGAAAGATGGATTCGTGGTGAAATTTTGGTTATTCATGTTAATTTATCTCACTGGTACAGTCTTATGACATGACCCACACTAATATACTGGGAGGCGGGCACGAATTATTCTATTCGAAATTCTATAAGGACGAGAAAATCTGAAATTGAAAACATCTGTGAAGTTGGTCTAAGCTGGGATTGAACGGTTCCAGACAATCTAGTGTTGTTAAAGTATAGTTGTGCGGTTACAGGGATGCTGGGCTATGGACACGACTTTGGATCTCGAGTGCTCCCCGAATCCGTAATCGCCTTCTGCCTGGGCTTACATGCTGAAAGATAGTTCTAAATAACTTCATCTTTGGCTTACTCTTTTCTTACAGAAAAACGAACAGACAAATGTGCAGTGTCGGGAGCTATTCGACTCCACATCTCTGTTGGAATCAAAGGAGAGGAGAAGCTTGCCTCGTATCACGTGCAGTACACTTTCTTACATGAACATCTTCTCCAAGTAACATTTTTGGCGCTCTTACAAATCCTTATTAAAGACATTATTTAGATATTGCTATCACTGATTGCTATTGAAATTACTTTTGAATATGATTTATCTAAGCGAATAGAATGTTCTCCAAAGAAAACGAAACCCTAAAAAATACGTAATAAAACCACAGCTAAGTTGTGTTCTCGAGTTCGGGAGATCAAACGCAGTAAGTATTATATGAAAGCAAAGATACCATATAAACTTGATCGCGTGATTCATGATTAGCACAAAAAACAGGGATACACATATTTGTTTGAGTTTGGATTCTTTTTATGAACAAATTCTCCATAGCTTATGTTTATTACGCCTTCGTAGATTTTATAACACGAATAACCATGTGTACTGATCAGTGGAGAACAGGATTTTGATCATGATCTGAAAAGCAGTTTCACCTAGCAATCTGAGGTATCCAGGTTAATTGACGAATCAGAAGAATCAACGACTGATTTTTGCCCAGAATGATAAAATTTGATATAATCTGACTTTGCTTCAAAACAATATGATCTGATAACATATTTTGAGTCTCTCAAACACTCGATACGAAAAATATGGCAATCATGTTTTACCAGTCACGAACAATCGAGTGTACAACACTGCCCGGATGGTGATTTTGTCACTCGAGTGTGAGTTCAAATATTTCGGAGCCAATTCTTATATGCAGGGGATATTTCCTCGCGGAACTGACTAAACCGAAACACCGTAATGCTGACGAGGATGTAATGAGGAAACACGTGCCTCGCCCTGTAGAAGTGCCACAGAAATCTCATAAAAGGCGCCGACGTCGATACCTTCATTTGTAGGCGCATATTTCCAAGAGATCGGCTGAACCGGAAGGTACTTCGCTACTTATGATCCTGGAAGGGCGATACAGCAGCTATCTAATAATACATATGTCCCGTACTAACCCTTTTAACAGGTCCCAAACATGTTATGATATGCTCATAAAAGTCTCAAACTATGTGATAAAAATCATTTTATTTTTCGGCGCGATTTTCTAGAAGCCACTTGAAGTTTATAATCTGGCAGTGGAAGTGTGATCAATGATTCCTGAAACGATTGTATTCCGTAAATTCAGAACCAGGTCATTTTCCGAAGATTTCCACTCCGATCTTCATTCACAGAACCTAGCTAGAGTAGACATTCATTTTTTCTATTAGATTTATTACATTTATTACATTACATCTATTAGATGGTGAAACCACTTGCAAAGAAACGAATGAAGAAATTATTGGCAGTAAAATAAAGTGATCATCGGGCTCGATGAAGTCGAAATACGTAAGACACCTCTCTCCCTCCCACTTTTTCTACTAAACGAAGCACAAGAATTAGTGACAGACAAAGTACACAGATAAAATGTCAGCGAATTGCTCCATTATGGCGCATAAGAGATGATGAAAGACGAGACCAGTGTAGTACAAGACAGACGGCTCAAGAAACAGGTAGGTGAAATGGAACGCAGTGCCAAGTACGACCGAAGCCGGAAGAGCCGGTGTCGCTCATGCCTGCTGAAAAACTCACTTCACAGCTTTTACAGGAAGAAGTGTGGTCTGGGTGACGATTTGAATATATATCCTTTCAACATACTGATACCTGCAGTACTTCCCCAAAAGTTGCATTCCTAAATTACCACGCAACTGCGTGATGGCTTAAACGATTTATTGAACTTTCTATCACTTTTATCAATTTGTTAAATCCGTCTCACAGTTTTTTTCCTCACTGTGCAGATCCCTGTAGTTCTGACATCCAATTTATTTCTTCGACTTTTTCAAAAACGCCGCAGAATGATGTTTAAGCACGTTTCCTTGCAATTTCGAAGATATTCTGGCTTGGCGTTTCATGAGGCGTTTACTCTTGACCCTAATCCATGCCGAGACGAGCAACACAACCACTCGAACAGGCCATTCAGCTTAGTATTGATTAGTGTTATTGAGCCAGGGGTTGTAGAAAAGCCGGATAAGAAGTGAATGTAAAAACAGAATATACTCTGAAGTGATGGTGATTTAGCAAAATCAAACAGCAACGGCAGTTCAACTAGACCTAAGTAAACTTTGTATTGATTTGTTTGTTGCCATTTAATAAACACTCGACACATATCTTTTTGGAAACTGTTCGGAAAATTTTATGGCTATTGGAGTAATTCACCATTACTGAAGTAGGTGAGCGTTATTAGAAGACCATAGATGACACCTAGTGCAGCTGCAATGGTTGCACCGACGTTACCTGAACGAAGAGATATTCAAATGATTCGATATCAGTTAAGCCCTTTTGAGATCACAGTAGATCACTACGCGCGCGCGTATCCGTTAGTCGTTAGGATCTTTCTACGTCCAAAAAGTCTTTTTACAGGTCACTGTGATAGCCTGTAACCTTCTGCAACATTCCCCATGTTTTCGGTGCATATATATCTCTTATCTGCACACAAATTTCCATTGTGGAACTTAATCTTCTCGTTCTTACAGCTCTCTACGATAACCTCTCAGAAAACCGAATTCAGTTACAGGACCATCAAAATTCACTTTATCGATTCAATACTAAGAGTTAAGTGAAAGGCTAAGCACAGACACCAGTCTGGCAAATATCATGCGACAAAAGCTAAACGTAGTTGCTCGCGGCTGCTACAGCACATTAACCTCTTGAGGAGCAGCGTTAATAGGTAGGCGGCGTTGTGTCGTCACTTGCGCGACAGTCAGACAAGCGGCCAGATAAGCTGCTCTGCATCTCTGTCGGATGCGTGTCTGGCTATCTGCTTGTTTTCCCACAAGACGCGATGTCACTACCACGCTAGCTGAGTAAGATTCGAGGTCGCCCAATGAGCACCAAAGGGACTCTTGTGACCCATGAAGGGTTAAGAAGCCCTAGTCTTATATGTCAGACTGCGATAAATGGATATTCGACCTCATTCCATGGACAAGAATTTCATATAAGATTGTTAGCAATCATTCGTCAGCTTGAATCTCTGGCTAGTTCTGTACATAGCCGGTTTTCTAATCATTTTTTTTGTAACGCTGTAAAATGCAGAATAGAATTACATTCCACACGATAATGCGTTTTTTTTTCTTATCTCGCTCATAATTCGAGGGACAAAATTCCTTTCTTAGACTACTAGTACCTTTCGAATGCACAAATCTGGGAAAACTCAAAAATGTGTTTTGTTTTAGGAGAAGATTTTTTGATAGCGCTTTAGGAGAAAGAAAACATTTAGTTTTACACCTTTCCGACAGTGTTCGATCTTCAGACTGATAGTAATTATCCCATAGCGTAAGCTTAAATGATTCCAACGGTGTGCTTTGCTTATTTTCTGAAAAGACAATTTCCCTGCGGTGCAGCAGAGAAAATAAGATTGATTCACATACGCTATGATGTGTTCTTTAGTCAGTTCATGGGCTGCGGGATGGGGCTACAAGGGAGGATAGCGCGAAGATCGATTGATTTTTTCACATGGAATATGAAGTCAGTCATTCAATTAGGAATTGCTTCTCCACTTTTGAAGAATCTTTATAAAAAAAGATTGGTTTAGATACTGTGAGTTTTCCTCTACACACTCATATATTTTTCGTGTTTTCGCGGATTATGGGCGTGAGAAGAATGAAAGAGCTCGGAGGGTGTGCAACATAATATGTTATAGCGATATCAAGAAGCTTTTTTGATAACCGACCACGTACGGCTGTAGTCAGAGAATTGAATTTTCGAACGATTACTAACACCCTTACAAAAGTTCTTGCCCAGCAAAAGAAACTGACTTCTCATTTGTCGCCGTCAACATATATGGAATCGCCATTTTACAGGTTTCTAAATAACCACTGACTCTAATCAGAAATCTACGCTAAACAAAAACACCACAAAAAGTCACTGCACTATTCTTTGCACTCTTCGACTCCATAGATTATTCTGCGCGGTCTCTCTCAAGGTAGTTGGTGAAATGGGACACAATATACAGACACTGCGCTGGTACCACATTCTGTCCGAATACTACATCCCACTTTTTAGCTATGTAAGCTTGTATATATCAAATCTTTCTAACTGTTGCCTTAGTTACCGATATCTGAAATAGCTTTAATCGAGCAATAACTTCAAACACTATTTCTAAATTGCTACACTAAATAAACCTTCGTAAGAATTTTACTTGAGTTTCACACTGATATCACCAAGTTTTCAATTTTCATTACTTACACTTTGAAGTATCTAACCTGTTGTAGCTGCTTGACCAACCAGAACACTGTAAAACACAAAGTCACCCATTCCTAGACGAGACGTATCTAAAGACGTACTACATCGCCATGAAAGTGGTAAAATAATTCTTGAATTGTTGTCTTACTTTCACGATTGTCAATCACACAAGCACATTTTTGGCAGTTTGTAGTATTCGTTTGTATAAGCGATGTCGACTTTATTTTCTAATTTGGATTTTTCTGTTTAGAAGGGAAGTAATGAAAAATCGACCTCATGCGTTGGAAAAGAAGTTTTCATTGATGTATTAGCAATCATTCAAAGGTTTAGATTTTTGGCTAGAGCATGCAGTTGGATTTTCTAAACATTCTTTCATATCGCTGTGAAATCCAAAATAATATTATGTTTAACAAAACCACGTGTTTTCTCTCTTATTTCGCTCATATTACGCTGAACAAATCTCCTGTCTTGTGGTGGCAGTGCTCATTCGATAGCACAAGATTCAAAGAACTCAAAAAATGTTTGCTTTTTGGAAAAGCTCTTTTACGCTGTAGAAGAAAAAAAAGGTTTGTCCTTTAAATCTTCTCGGACAGAGCTCTTTCTACATTGGTTTTCATTCAGTGCTGTAAGTTCCAATGATTTTAACGTTATGCTTGTTTTATGGAAATACCGCATAGCAGGAAAATCGATGGAGTCGAGTTTTACATTTTCGACAACCGTGCTTACCGGCTAGATTATAGGGCGGGGGGCTATCTATTGCGTTTGTTGCGAAGCATCGACGGAAACTTCAGATAAAATTGTATAATTCTGATACTACAGAATGTTCTCTACGCGCTGATATGCTTTTCGTCCTCTCAGCGAATTATACGCTTCTAGAATTGCAGGCGCACAGCGCGTTTGAAACATAATATTTTTCTGGATGCCACATCGTCGTATAGGGGGTGTTTTGAAAACCGGCGACGTGTTTCTGTAGTCTCAATTCTCAGCTTTCGAATGGTTACTAACACTTCTGTAAAAATTGCCTCTCAAGCGAATGAGATCGGTTTCTCCTTTGTTCCCTTATATTCAGAACGAAACATAATTTCTTCGCTCCTACGACATTCGCGCAATCGACACACTACTAATCTCACATTTAATGACACCAAATCAAATTCTAATAATTTGTTAGTCAAATTGACTATTTTATTCTTCACGTAATAGATTAGATAGTATCTTTATTTCCCATACAATTATTACATTGTTCCCCTTTTTCATCACCTAAAAACTACGCCGTCCGCGGACGCAGTATGGTTGTGTAAATAGGTTATTTTATTGTTAAAGGATAAGATAAGCTTTTGGCGCTGATCAATTTTTGAAGGATGCGCCATGCACTCATCCTCACTTTCTGACTTCGTTCAAGGTGACTGAATGCATTTATGGCCTTCACATTGACTCGCGCAGGCCTACCGCTAAGTCGCGTCAGTGCTGCTTGTCCTCCTAGACAATTCTGGTAACAACTCTTCGGTTGCGGAGTGGATGGCTTGACGCGCCAGGTGCATGTAATCGAGCCATCGACCTTGTCCGCGATGCAGAAAAGCTCTAACCACTGACCAACTTGCGCTCTTATTTTACTGTGGCATTTACTAATCCTTTTACAAGAGGAAGTGAATACTGGAGAAACCAGTGACCGTCCCCAAAGTCTTTCCCACTTATGCGATCACAGATCGCCGTCTCGCATTTATTTCGACGAAGACTTATGTCAAAATGCCATAACAGAAACAATTCCACGTAATGCTATTTATGTATAATAACAAGTTACCAATGAGACGTCGTTAGCGGCATATTCAGGGAAGAAGTAAACGCCATTCGATTTGCACATAATCACAATTAATGCAAATTAAAACAAAAAATAAATAGGAAAACCAACTAGCATCATTCAAGGCGTCAGCTGCAGTGACCGGTGTATTTTGAACGTTCCCATCTTCCTCTAAAATAATTCTACGTATACACACGAATGTTGCACATGTCTTACAGTTCTGAGAAAGCGCCACTACATTCATTTACCATAAGAACACGACTGTTTTACTAGAATCCACCATGATGAAATTCGCTGTTTTTCATTTGATTTCCGCATTCAACACTGTGTATGTTGTATTTCTTCATTGCTAATAAAATGATGTATTTGCAATAACTACCATCCGTAGTTGTCTGATCCGATGAGTCACTACTGCTATTATTGCTGATGATGACGATGACAAAAATGATGATGATGTTGACGACGAGCACGATGAGCTTTCCACAACATTATTCTGAAGATCCTATTAAGAATGATTTAGGTGTTCCAACTGTAAATCATAGACAGAGAACGAACTGTGCATAAATGGTGTCTTAGTTTTTTATTACTGCCTTTTCCATGACAGGGTGCAACGAGTTATATGGTACAACGACGCTGAGATAAAAGCAAAAGCAAAACGTGTTTTCTCATATGTCGCATCATTGTGCCGTGATGATAGAATAAGCAGGCATATGCTTTTCATAAAGGGTTATGTAAATACAGAAAAAAAAAGATGAGAAATATAACTGTGGTGCTTACCAAGCGGAGAGCCTCCGTGTCGTCGAAAGAATTTTCATCGCCACTGGAATTCGAATCATCATCGTTCGCATCTATCTCTATTTCAACAGCTATTTCGTCTTCTGAACTGATGCCACTTTTCTTGTTCTTCTCTCTTATTCTCTGCGCTTTCCCTTTACTGTCTCTAACACGATCCTTCTTCTCCGCAATGTCGTCGACCATTTCTAGCGGTAGTACGCCGGCTGTCTGTCGTACTCGTCTCCTCAGCAGTGGTTGATCTACTCCTGGCACAATGCCATCCTATAATATAATATTGCATTTGTATTCAACAGTGGCAAATCGGCATCCATTTCAAAGAAATTCGGCATTTTTGCACTTAATAACGATGGAATGATTTCATGTTTTCCTCATGAACACACCCGAGGCTGCTAAAGATAAGAATTATTGAATACGATACAGTACAGCGATAATGCTTGAGTTTTGGCGCGGTTTCGCCTTTTTTATAGTCTAGAAAGATCATGTTGTTCCGCAACCTACTCGGTTAAACCCTTACATAACCTCATCAGAGAAGCGTCAGCAAAAGTGGTGAGAGTGAACTCTCGTAGGGTGTGCTCATTCCCTTGTAAGGCATGCGTCGACCAATACATTGGCGAAACGAGTAGATCACTTTGCTTCCGTATAAAGAACAATTATTTGGAAAAGTGGAAGTCAAACAAAACATTCCACTAGTCACGTTTAAACCACAAAAGCGTAGCGAAGGTCCGATATAAAAGTAAGTGTTCTCGCCCAAGAATGTGCGTTAAAAATTTTGCAGCTTCTTGGGTAAATGCCAAAAATCAGAAAGTGAACATTGAGAAGATTATCTTGTGATTGCATGTGACCACACGCCGTACCGTAGGCTAATTTCTGTGACCTGAGCCAAGCACATTTCTACGGTAGGCAAGATTTTGTACGGATGGTCTTCAGTGTATAAAGGAAGATTTGAACACAACGAGGAGGTAAGTTCAAACAGAGTTTATTAATGCAACCGCTTTTAGCAGTGGTACGATTTTATAGTATCGCGGAATAATGTAGAGTGATGTGCAAAGCATTTGCATCAGGCGGGACGTGAACCCGCGTTACACCCATTGCGAGGACGCGTACTCTATCCTTTGCACCGCCGACACCTTTTTTGGCACTTTTCTACACCTCCGGACTGGGTGATTCCAGGTTCAAATCCCATCTGACGCAAATGTTTTGCATATCACTCCACTTTTTAGCACTTTATTTGATCCGTCATCACACTGTTTTCACTGTGCGTATTTCAGTACTTCTAGTATTCAATTCGATTTTCGTCTTCCTCTTGAACGGCATAGATTACTGGTTGAGCCAGTCTCGTTACCATCTCGAGGATATCGCTGTAGCTTTCATAGAGCGTTGTTGACTGCCGAAGAGAGGTGGGAGGCGAAGCCCGGCTCCATGAACTCCGTGATGAGTATCAAAACCACTCGGCGACGCGCCCCATATCACTCTACATCATTGGATAAAGGTGCTAGTGTTTAAATAGGAAGCTGATCAATATGAAAACCAAATTTGTAAATCACATTTCCCTGCTCTTGTTATGAGTGTTTGAATGATTAGATATCAATAGAATTTGATTTTTTAGGCTCTGTAAGAGCGGAACCGTTGAAATTTCGGCCATTATAACTGCATTATATTGCATTCGATTGATCTCATCGCAATACCCCTCTCCTCCTCCCGTCTGCCCATCAAGAAAACACGGAATTATATCAAATTATTAATGAAAACTCCACATAAACGTCCCCTCATTAAGGAAAAACATTTTCAGTCTGTTGGAAATCACGAGGCAGTCAAATGTAAGCATTAATTGCGAGATGCTGGGTCAATTAACCACCTTTGAGCTTTCAAAAGTGAGATGAAAACGAGCAAATTAAGATTAACGGACCTCGCTTTCTTCAGAAGTTGATGAGAAAAATAACGTCGTGACCAGTTCGTTTTGCTGTTGCGGTGAAGCTTCAGCTTCCGTCTCGCTTTCAGAGCTTCCTTCCTCGATGTATTCTTCCTCTTTGTCAGCATTTGGTATCGACTTAACATCAGCTGTGAACATAAGAAAACGTAGCACCTGGAAACGATTTCCTATTAGTAGCATTTACTTGTGAGCTTAGATTTGTTATCTGTTCTACATTTCTGAAAATTATTCTAAGATCAGCTATAAATTGCCATCACACTAACGAACATCCTGACTATAATCTCCGGCTTTTTCTCGAACTTTGCGAAGAGGTCCAATAGGAGCGAGAACGGCAAAGATATCTGAAAGAATAACGATTTAAAAGATGTTGACCCTCTTTCACGCTGGCAGTTGAAAGGAAGCGACGTCTCGGCGTCCGCGGCAGGCGGCGTTACCTTCCAACAATGCTGTAATTCGCTATGAAATCCGACTTTTATCCTCGCTGGAGAGCTCTTTGGTTAGTAAACGATGGAATATTACAGAAGAGAGTTCATGAGGTTATTTTTGTCGCAACATGCCAAAACGACCAATTGCCTGTCAAAAATCATACTGCACATTCCATGTGATGTCACATCTCAAAAAATCCGGAGTAACTTACAATTATTAGTGTACTTTAGGGATTAAGACTTCTATAGGGCCCTTAAAAGACTTCGTTCTACTGTCTAAAGGGTGACAACAATCTACATATCCAATACACCTTAGCATTGAGCAGAAGTCATATCTGCAACCTTCAAGTAAGGACCATTCGTGCATGGATAACAAGCGAGTTTTTTTTTTAAGACAGCTTCATCTTAGAGCAAGTACCGGCAAGTTGTGTAGCAGAAGGTTCGCAAATAAATGAGCAATTGAACGATATCAAAATTTCAAAATTATGCTAATTCATTTACTTCGAGTTAATAAATTTTGGGTTCAATTCTCTACTGCGAAAGCTTATAGAACGATCTAGAAATGCATGGCTTGTCAAGAACGATGATACTCACTGCATGTGATGCATTCTCATCGACAACTTTCCAAACATTTGAACTAGTAGTGTACTTCACGAGCTGGTCTCTTGCAAAAACATAGAACAGATTATCACCTGTTACTCTATAGTTGCTAGCCCCTTTATCATCCACTTATTTCAAACTATGAACATTACTTATTGCGGAGACATCTGTCACTGGAGAAAGGATAATGCTCACGACGTTCATCAGTTACTAAGGAGGGTGCGCCATGTAATTTATCCTCAATTTTCAACTTCGTTTAAAGAAACTGAATGCATATCTGGCCTTTACATCAACTCGTGGTGGCCTCCGGTGCGTCACTGCTGCTTATCCTCTCAGACAAGCTCCACTCTGGCACCAATTTGCCGACCTCGGATGGATGGATGGCTTTGTGAGTCATGAACGCGTGATCGGACCATCGACCTTGCGTTTAACGCAGAGCACCTCTAACCACTGCGCCACATGCGCTCCTTTTCACTGGATATGCGCACAAATTTTACGTGCTCGTTTCGATTTTATAACATATGGAAACCTTTTCTACTGAAAATACGTGTGTAAAAGCCTCCAGTAAGAGTCTACCTTTTTTTGGCCATAAGATTTCGTAAGTATCAAAATTGGCGCCGTGGCCGAGTGGTTGTGACGCTCGTCGCGGCGCACATGTGAGCTGAGCTCTACCCTCTGGCCTTCTCCGGCTGTCAACGAACGCTCTATGAAACGCCACAGCCAGGTTATCCTCGAGATTGCAAGGAGACATTCTCGACCCGCATTTTACGTCATTCAAGAAGAAGACGAAAAACGAATTGAATACTAGAAGTACTGGGATCCGCACAATAAAAATTGTGGTGACGAGCCGTGTAAATGAGTAAATAGATAATAAATAACTCAAGTTTACTATATCGTACCAGAAAATTCGCTGTGAAGCTGAAACAACGCGATGCGAAAG
Organism: Parelaphostrongylus tenuis; assembly: GCA_019055375.1. Lineage (NCBI taxonomy): Eukaryota > Metazoa > Nematoda > Chromadorea > Rhabditida > Metastrongylidae > Parelaphostrongylus > Parelaphostrongylus tenuis. The sequence goes on from JAHQIW010002451.1 coordinate 13,123, forward strand.
CGAAACGTAATCTTCATCCTATTACTAGAACGCTATGAAAGTGTACCAGAAACCAAGTACATTTATAAGATGCACACTTTCTGAGTTATTGATCTATAACTAATAATCTGATGAAAATGGTGTAATAATGAATTAATCGAATGTAGGGTACTCTGCTTGCTCAACCTCGTGATACGTGTGCCTTGGCGTTTGAACAGGAGCAAGAACATGACGAAGGAACTTAGCAGGAGAAAGACAGCAGTGTTGGTCGCACTCGGGCCTTTGCAAAGAAACCACCATTTCGATAACGGATTCAAAAGTACGCGCTAACAGAAGAGACGTGGGCCGATATCAAATCAAGCAAAAAGTTTTGAAAATTTTCTTTAGGTCATACATTTTACATCTTTGCTTCTTATTGATCGTTTTGTACATCATTAATTTCAGCCCCAAAATGTCTGTGGAGCAGATGACTTGTGTATGTTAATCTACCATTACTGGAGAAAAGGTTTAACAATTCTTACGTCAATGAGATCAATGGGAGTGAAGGTTTGGCGACAAAATCTACTGTAGGAAGATGGTTTATGAGATTCAAAGAAGGCAATTTCGACTTCAAAGACATGCCTCGTTTTGATCGGCCATCTGTTTTGGATGAAAGTAACTTGCAAGCCGCTTTTGATGTTAAGTCTTCATGGAGCATTAGTGATTAGACTGGAGAGCATGGTGCTATCGTTGTTTTTGTACCTAATGTGCACATAAAACGAAACTCAAAATTACGAACGATACTAAAAACGAGAAACCTACACATTGAAAAGTAGTTATTGTTGTTTTTGTTGCTAAACTGGGCATAAAAAGGTACACTTAAAATTTCCCAGAATTTTCTGCTCATTCCTAGATACTTAGACCAAGCCAAGACTACGGCAAAGAACTCACGGAGCGCTTGAACGAATCCCAATTTATTGTATGAATACTTTTATTCATCGCGATGCACGCAGATACACATAAGCAGGTAATGGCAACGCTGCCATAATAGTACCTGGGTGAGATTCGACATTGCGCTTTTGCCACAAAATACAGCACGCGAACGTGAAAGGGGTTAATTAGCACAACCTTCAGCAGAGGCTTCCAATTAAAATTTGATGGCTGTTTTACAGTGCTTCAACCGCTCTTACTGACCTCTCTAACCCGGTCCTTTTTGGAACACAATTTAATAGTTCCGCATAATTCTCCCAGTGAGAGAGAAACATTTTTACACTTTGAGCGAAACAGCAGCCAGATACATAGATTTTTCAAATGAATATATGGCACAACCATCTGATTTTTCTAGGGTCTACAAAAGGCTTAGTCTTCGCGTTAGATAATGTTATGATGAGTGAATCTTGCTCGTTTCTGCTCGACAAGAGAGCAACAAGATATGAAACATTTCAGAGGTGGTCTTCCCTATATTGTTAGTTGCTGCGCAAAGTTTAGACGTCTGCTTCTGAAGTACACTACTCGAGAATGCTCTGAGCCCATTCGATTGAAGTGAAATCTTGCAACTCACCCCACAGCGCCACACTCCACAGAACAAACCACGTTGTGTAACCAGGAAAGGAACGCAGATAGAACAACGAAATGAGACTGCAGTTTGAAAGGACGTAGAACTGATGGAGAAGAAGTGGTGCTTCACGATAAAAGAATGCCTGTAAAGGCAAATAGTACAACCTTCTTCACGTTCGCAATGACGCAACACACATGTATAGCTACATATCCGGTTAACTACCGTGTACCCTGGGCGGGTCCAACGAGTCCACTTCCTCTGTCGCGATTGGAAGCAGACTATAACTACTTTTTGTTGCAGGACCCGCACCTAAGTTTTGAAATGATTCGCATGCGGTATGCAGCAGTGCACTGACTGCTATTTCTTGATGTTGACACTACACTTGCACACATAACATCAAGAAACACCAGCCAAGACGCCGGCGCAGACCGCATGCAAATCATTGCAAGAGTTAATTGTGGGGCCTGCAACAACAAGTAGCTCTAGTCGACCAATCGCGGCAGAGGAAGTGGAGTCGCTGGGCACAACTCTGGGCCCAAAAAGTCAAGCTGATATACAGATGCATACTGATACCGGCTATATACACGTACACTGACATATACGCATACATACATGCACATACGCGTATTCAGACACAGATAAACATACCTATACAAACACACATATACATACACATAAAGGATAAAAGGATAAAGCTCTCGGCGTTAATCAATCCCTGAGGGATGCGCCATGCATTCGACTTCAATTTTTAACTTCGTTTGAGGTGATTGAATGCATATCTGGCCTTTACAATGACTCGCGGTGGCCTCCCGCTGAACCGAGTCAGTGCTGCTTATCCTCCCAGACAAGTCTGAGACCTGCCTGGTACCAATTTATCGACCCCGGAGGGATGGATGGCTTGGTGAGCCTGAGCGCGAGATCGAACCATTGACCTCGTGTGCGACGCAGAGCACCTCTAACCACGCGCCACATGCGCTCATACATACACATACACACGTAAAGTGTTGGAGCTAATAGGATGAAGACTTACAATGCAACCAAATCCACCGTAAGCCGTGACCAGACCCGGTAAATATGCGTAAATAATCTTCTCTTCACTGATTTCTTGACTTTTCAGAAGATCACTGAACATCGAGAAAAGGAAGATAATGATGAACTTCTCACGGAAACAAAGAAACTATAACAAAGCTCCGGGTGTAAGATTTCATTACTGAGCTCGAAACTGGAACTCCATAACACTATCAAAGAGTCACATGATACACGTAGTCATATGTAAGCAGGCATCAAATTCTCAAGGTTACGAAATCGATGATACAAAAATCGAAATGTTACGGAAGCCTTTTCCTTTAGAGTGCTGCTTGTTTCCAGCAAATATTAAGAAGAAGACGAATGGCTACGTAGCGGGATCAATTTCATTTTGGGTTGCAAGGCATGAGTCAATCATCAGCAACTTGAGTATGAACGTTTTCAGCTACATTTCTCCCATAGAAGTGGCTTCCAAACAGTTATATTCATTGGCCGGAATAAGTGATAGGAACGTGAAGCTTTTGGCATAGTTAAAATCCGAGGAATGAGTGATGCATTCGTTTCATCAAGCTTCGTCCAAGGTCATTGAACACATAACTGACCCTTTCATTGACTAGTGGCAGCCTACCGTTGCATCAAATCAGCGCTAGTATTCTCACACGCGTGTCTGGTACCAACTCGCTGACTGCAAAGAGATGGAAAGTCTGCTCAGCCTCAGGCGTGGGATCGACCCATCGGCCACGTGCGCGTCGCAATGCACCTCTAATTACTGCGCCACGCGCACCCCTACCAGTAGAAATATGTATTGCAAAGTTAATAGTTTTTGCATAAAGCGTGTTTTGAGATTAATTGAATTGAAATAAGAAAAAAACCATAGGCCCACTAGAAAAATTTTCCAGATACGGCGAATAAAGCCATCAGACATGACTTGTGCAGCCAAAGTTGTACCAGACGGCGGTAGTCGTAGAGGACAAGCGACAACATTGAGAACGACACCAAGGCCACGGCGGTCGTCGCGCTCAACGCGTTAATCTGTAAAAATAGTTTTTTATCGTTGGATAACAGAGAGAAGAGTTGGCTGATTCCCACTGACACCTGTGAGCACAATACGAAGGAAGATACAGAGCAACTCAATTTAATTTGCTGTGGACAGTGGCATCTACGAGGAATTCGCGCTGTAATCTAAGCTACACATGTTCCAGAAACATGAATAGGTCAAAGAATTGCGAAAATGACTTTTGTCATTGCGAAAGCTTCCACGTGGATGCAAACTCGATTTAGTAAACCTCCCTTCTCTCTCAACAATTTATCAGCTGCCGCCGGTGCTTGTGGACCTCCTTTCACTACCTGAGGAATGCTGCTCACAAGATGAAGAAAGAGATGCAAACATTCATAGGAACAGAAAAAGCTTCGAAATTGATGCAGAGTGTCAAAAATCGGGACCAGCCTTTGTTCGGATAGAGACGTTTATTGAAATTGTATCTAATTTTTCAGCATGTAACACGACCACACTAAACTTGAACTTTTTTCTAAATAATTCCTGGATGTTACATTATAAAACGGACTGATAACACCGCGACAAAGGTTCTTTTCGGTTACAAAAAGACAGATGAAAAACCGATCTTATTCGCTGAACAGATATTTTTCATAGGAGTGTTAGTAATGGTCTTAAAGCTCAACTTTTTAGCTACAGCTCCACCTAACCGGTTCTCAATAAAGTCTTTTCTTGACTTTGTTACAGATTGAAGTCCTAGTGTTCCAAAAGCGCAAATTTCTCGCGAAACAGCGCTATTTCTTAAGACTGTTAATGATCATAGAGTTTACTGATTCTAATGCAGAGCTCGTTATCTGAAAAAACGTCTTCTCCGCAACGCAGCGCAAAAAATTATCTCGATCTACGCGTGCGGGCATGGTGATCTTCGGCGAATTCACCGGCCGCTGGGAGCATATGGACGTGTGGAGGAAATCTCGTAGTACTGAATGTCTCCGAGTCACTGCTGGAAGCAACTAGGATATTTTGGCCTCCTGAATTCCATCAAACTGATCATAATGGTGATTGATTTATCCGTATTCCTGGCACATTAGAGTTGTTTGAAGTCTTTTTGTAGCCGAGTCATATGCTTTATCTGCAGATTTTCTTTCAAAGCGGAAATACCATTCTAATCAGATAGAAATATTCCCACTAACATAAGACCGATCAAAAACGATCGATAATTGCGCAATTCCCTCACTCAGCGTCCGGAGAATTGGCCAATAACCACCTTGTTCGCGCATATGAATCAATACCATTTTGCCTGCTGCGTTGCAGAGAAACGCTCTTTCCAATAAACGCAGCGTTGAAATCAGCAAACATACGCTATCGAATGATTACTAACAGTTTGAAGAAAGAGCTCTGTCCGACAAGGGTTATGCGCCTCTGAGAAATAGTCTTATTTTGGATTTTACAGCGCTATGAAAGGGCCTATTCGGAAACCGGTCACGTAGGGCTCTAGCCAGAAATGTCAACTTTCGAAAGGCTGCTAACGCTCCCATGAAAAGTTGCTCTCTAACAAATGAGGTCCATTTTTCTTTTGTCACCTTCTAACCTGAACAGCCCTATAAGTTTCTTTTCTGATTAAGCTAATTCCACGAAGGTGATCAGTGAAGCTTATTCGACTGATATTTCGCCGTTTTCGTCTTCTTCAGAGTCGTATTAAGTTTTTTGAAGAAGATGAAGATGTCAGAATTTTAGGCGAATGGGGTTAATGTATCCACATTGTGGCATTAGGTGAATGAGTGAAGAAACTATTATTGCTTGATAACGCTAAGGTTGAAGGAAAATCCGGTTTACAGAATATATTGCGGTGAGTAATATCAGTGGAGAAGGGACGAGGCTATCATCGTGGATAGTGAAACACAGTAAAGAGTTCTTACGAGATTATCTATGTATAACCGCTCTGCTGACCATTTGTTCTATAAAGTGAAGACCAAAGAAAGACTGACAATGCCATCTTTGTACTGATTGCCCGTAGTACTGTTGCCACTCATGGGAAACATGGCCGAAAGCCGATCATCCGTCTTCATCTGATAGACATAGATCCATGCGATCAACGTCATTGCCATATTCAACATTACTGGTCGAAGTAGTCTCGAAACCTTCAAAATGGCTTTTTAGTAGCTTCAGAGAGTAAACAGATTCAAGACTCACAACCAACCTCATCAGACTGCGCTGTCAGCTTGCGGAAAAAACTGCTGCATTGACACGTTTTGAGCATTTTCTGAAAAAATACATTACAAAAAACGGGATATACATTTCGGACCCTTGCTTGGGATCTTATCTGCTGATACCTTAACGCCATAACAGTCGCTCGGGTGCAAAAAAACGTAGGATAGGATGGCAAAAGCGGGAACTATTACTTCTCACCAGCACTTTCAGTCCTCTCTAGTGCTACCAGGACTATCAAATGTGATTCTTTTCTCATAGTATCTGCGATTCTTGCAGGTCTCTGCCTACAGAAACTGGTGTATACTCATTGAAACTTCTAAATAAAATAAACACTCACTTTCTTGTAGTCGCTCTACCGCCAACGAACGTGATGTCGTCCTTTAATTTCTGAAACATATCGAATACATCATGGCTACGTGTATATCATCGTTATCATTGAGAGAGGATATCAGAATTCGAAGATACCAGTGCATACGAGAAATTCACGGTGACAGTTGATATCATCCACTAATTTGCTCATTCACCACCGAAGTAATCGAAATTTCACAAATCTGGGTGTGTCAATTGGCCACTGGTTCCTCACTGCATACACGGGAAGATTTCCCTTGCACCAAATGTCGAATGGGAGAATTCGAACCAGCACTCCACAATCAACGAGAAATTCAACAGGCTGACTTCCTGCAGGGGCGCGTTCAACGACTCCACCTCCTCCACCCCCACTGGACGCCAACTACAGCCACTTTTCGTTGCACGACCCGCAGCTAAATTTTGGAATGATTTGCGTGCGATCTTCGCCGGCGTGCTGACTGCTGTTCGTTGATGTTAAATGCGCAAGTGTGATGTCGATATGAAGAAAAGCAGCCAATACGCAGACGCAGACCGCACGCGAATCATTCCAAAAGTTAGTTGCGGGTCCTTCAGCAAGATGTAGCTGTAATCGGCGTCCGCTCGTGCCACAGGAGATGGGTCATCATTGCCTCCTTCCCCCCCATTAGGTCCATGGAAGTCAGCCGATTAAAATTACTTACTTCAATGTCTTGTCAGGTCTACGGCCATCGATTCAGAGAGATCTTATCTGCAAGAGAATGAAAACGATGGCAGCAGAATGAACTTTCTTATTTTATTTGGAACTTCCACAAGATTAGCACTTCTTCTTCCTCAAAATTTGATGGCTAACGTTTCGGCGGCAACACTTTCGTCAGAGTCTTTTTCACAGTCATATGAGAAAGGCCACCAGTCTTGTGTAACACAATTTGAAAAACTTTTTCCTGTTTTCCGAAAGTACTGTTTTAGAAAAAACTTCCTTTCTTCCAAAGTGTGTCGTACAATACCGATGACCTCTCTCATATAGCTGTAGATAAGGCTGTGACGAAGGCGTTGCCGCCGAAACGTTGATTAATTATGACATTTTGTGAAAAGAAAGTATCAACCTCGTGCAAGTTCTAAATAAAGAGAAGAACATTTATAAGAGCTTTACAGTTCTTTAGTCATGCCAAGGCTTAGAGATTGTCCGACTTTTGAACTATTACAGCAGAACGAATCGGGAGCATGACGCCCCACATGACTCTTGTGAGATGCTCCTGATAGAGGAAATCGCCAGTGCAAAGTGTTCTAGAATTGAAAAGTTATTTCACGCCCAAGAAAGCTTTTTCGCCATTGCGAAAAAGTGGTTGGTCAGAGGAAAAACACGAACGTGAAGCCCGTCTCCCGCAAAGAAATAGAAAATAAGTCATTACAAAGTAGTGATAACTAGGGAATCAGAGTGATAGAAACCAAATGCAATGGCGAAACCCCATCAACTAGTGCAGCGGTCAAGTTTAAAAAACCGGAGGCAATATCCTTCGTTTCACTGTCTTCTCATAACGGATGACCCACGGCATTGATCAGTCTCTGAGGACGGCGTCATGCACCCGTCTTCAACGTTTGGCTCCTTTCGAGATTATTAAAAATCACTGCTGCTATACACCCAGACAAGCCTGGCACCAATTCACAGACCTCACAGGATTCGAAGGCTTGATGAGCCTCCAGAGCGAGATCGAACTAAGGGCGTCGTCTTCGACGCAGAGCACCATTAACCACTGCATCACGTGCGCTCTTGCCTTCTCGTAGCACGAACCACTGACACTTAAGATTTCTTCATTTTACACACTGCGTCGTGTTCACTTCCACCCTCCAATCGAGAGCCATTTGTAGTTGGCCTCGGAGGCGTTGAGCGCGTGCCGCGCAGCGGTCAGAGGTGAAGCACGACACACACACGTGGCCGATCGATCGATAGTCGATGACGATGGTTTGACGCCGCGCTCAAAGCTTACCAAGCCTTCCTCCCCTTTGGGGTCGCTGAATCGAAATCAGACTTCTTTGGGAGGATAGCAGTAGTCACTCAATACATCGGTAGATCATGGCGAATCAATAGAGGCAGACATGCACCCAATTGCTTCAAACTATGCCAGATGAAGTCGAATGTTTGGTGTATCTCCTAAGGTTTCATCAACACGAAAAGCGTCATTTTTTATGCTATTACGACTGGATTGAAAGATATGACGAGTTCGTCACACAAAAGTCATTTGTGCTCACAATGTCTTCTAGAAGATGGGACAGAGGTAGATCACGCGCATTTGGCGCACATATTGAACTGGAATTTTAACGAAATTAAAATTGCAGAGAACTTTTTTTCTTGGTGATGAACTTAACAAGAAAGAATTACGAGAAACACTAAGTAATTTCAATTCAAAGAAACTCGATTGATAATGCCGAGATTAATTAAAGCCGAGTCGGTATACAAAGCAATTCTTGGAGTAGAATTTCGATTCCAAAACCGACTTTCTTTCAATTTCAGCATTACAAATAAAACACACATTCGAATCAGCGGCTCTGAGAAGAAGAAGACGGCAAAACATTAACGAAATATCTATGTAGGTGTCACAATTTAGCTCTTTAATTAAGCCGGCATGAGGTAGGCAGTTGTCGATTTAGTGCAAAAGACACTACGAATCGTAGAGTGAAATTTTGGCGACACCGCCTTCTGCAGAGCCTGGACGTGCACTGTGTTATTACTTGTTCAAGTCGGTGAAAAATCGATCATTGGCACCGCCGCCCGTAGATCAAAACTGTAGATCAAACGCGTGTAGGGTGCCAATTCTTGTGTAATTGCGACACATTCGTCTTTACAGTTCATTTCTTAGCGGTTCTTAGAGTGTTTTTCGGAACGTTGCAACAATTCTGAGCGTTAGCGTCTTCGACTCCTGCGCCAGCATCGTGAAATTTTTTCGAAAGCATTACCTCTATGCATAAGTATCTACAAGCAAACGAAGTCAATGGTTCGATCTCGCGCTCACGGTTCACGAAGCCATCCATCCCTCCGGGGCCGATAAACTGGTCGCAGACTTGTCTGGGAGGATAAGCAGCATTGATTCGGCTCAGCGGGAGGACACCGCGAGTCATTGTGAAGGCCAGATATGCATTCAATCACTTCAAACGAAGTTCGAAATTGAAGACGAATGCATGACGCATCCCTCAGAAATTGATCAACGCCGAGAGCTTTATTCTTTATCCTTTCATGCGTATTTATCTCCTTTGCACCTAACTACAGGAGCATTGTCATCTATGAGACCTTATAATTTGACTCAACGTAAAACATCTTATCAAATCATACTAATTTTTAAGCTAGGTTTCAAGATAGTCAGCTGAATAATATTATTAAAAAATGAAACTCTCGGAGTTCATCAATCCCTGAAGGAGCGCCATTCATTCGACCTCACTAAGAGTCGCAAGAAGTGATTGAATGCACTTCTGATCTCTACAATGACTCGCGATGGACCACCGATATATAAAGACAATGCTGCTGTCCTCCCATACAATTCTCTTATCAATTAGCCGATCTTGGAGGCATGGAAGGCTTGCTAAGTCGTGAATGCAGGATGAAACTATGGACAACGTGTGCCTCACAGGGCACCTCTATACACTGTGCTACATGCGCTCAAAACGACTTGATAGCTCAAGGATTCCCACTACACTGCTCGATTACTACTGCCAAAAGAATTTCTCAACATGTCAGGATGTATGACAATAAACGATGAAGCATTATAAAAAAGTGCTTAATTTCGGGCAACATTGCTAATTACGATAGCATGTGAAGAGCTTTTCTTTCACCCTTGTACGAAGACCTATAGGAGACCTTCGCCAGACTCGTGGGAAAACATAGAAATAAGAAAGATAGTCAATAAGGAAAAAAAAAGATATTTCTGAAGACTTCTATATTACCTGTATAACGATGCTATTCTTTGTCTTCGCCGTTGTTCGTTGTTCCGAGTGTCGGGAATCGAGCAAACTGATTCACGTAATTGTTCTAAACCCGACTCGACTTGTCGCAAGCGCACAGTCAGCTCTGATCTGCTACCTTTTTGAGCCTCAACACAACATTGATAGTTTTGTTGTTGACAAAGCGTGCAACACAAGGTTGGCAATAAAAAGTTTATTTGGCTAAAGTCTCGGGCCTTCAAAATTTTTTCATTATCAACTTCGTGTTACAGGCTCAATATACGAAGACAATATAGCCTTTCAGTGATTGATTCTCGAGAACCTTCTTGAAGAGCATCGATACAAATATTCTACATAAAGTTCATAGAGTTTTTTTATCGAGATTTGATATCGCATGTTAGAGCTATACGTACATTTGATGATTTCTCTGGTCTCATCAATAGCACACGCGGCATACTAAGAGTAGCATAGGGGAATCACATCACAGTGCTGAACCGCATCGTCTTTCTCTCAGTTCATGCTATGCGACTGAGATTATATTTGAACACTGACTTAATTCAACTGATTTCCACAAAAAAGGTCTGCGGACACATACACATGCACGTGTATATGCACATACATCACCTGTATCACCTGTAGTCCCGTTCATCGTCGAGTGACTCGAGCGGGTACCAGCAACTCTTCCATTTTTCTCTATCGCGTGCAAGAGCAGCCCAGTGGGTCCTCCTTGCTCTAGGAATTCACTGAGCATCATATCTTTCTTCTATCGCTTTCGTAAAGAAATCGGACCAACGGGTCAGTGGTCTTCCTTTAGAGCGCTTGACGTCCCGAGGAATCCAGTCGGTAACGGCTCTCGTCCATCGGTTGTCGTTGAAGCGCATCACGTGTCCGGCCCACCTTATTTTCGATATCCTGGCGTGTAGAACGGCGTCTCTGATTTTCGATCGTTGACGTAGGTCGGAAGTTCGGACCCTTTGTCTCATTTGCGAAATACGAGATATTCCTAGCATCGACCTTTCGACTGCGCGTTCGATAACGGCAAGTGATCTTTCATCCTGCTTACGTAGCGACCAGGTTTCTGCTGCATACGTTAGGGCAGGGATAATTGTCGAGTCGAAAAGGTGGGCACGGAGTCGGATGTTCTTTGTCCTCTTCACTACATCTTCGATGCTCTTAAACGTTCCCCAAGCCGCTCGTTTCCTCCTGCTCAACTCTGGGGCTAGGTCGTTCATCATGTTGATTTCACGACCTAGATAGATGTAACTGGAGCATTCGGAAATTGTCGTTCCGTTGAGCGTGAATGGGGCATTAGAAACCCATCCGTTCCTCATGAACATTGTTTTCGTTAGATTCAGTTGAAGACCGATCTTTCCACAGGCGTTATCGAAATCAGTCAACATTCGTTCCGCTTGGCTGATGTTTGGTGTTATGAGAACGATATCGTCAGCAAAGCGAAGATGGTTTAATTGTCGACCGTTAATTTTCACTCCCATTTCGTCCCATTCTAATGTTCGCATGACGTTTTGTAGGGTGGCAGTGAATAGTTTTGGCGATATTGTATCGCCTTGTCGAACCCCTCTTCTTACGTCAATGGTGATATTGTTGTAGAATGGAGATATTCTGGTCGTGAAATCTTTATAAAGCTCACGAAGGATCATTATGTACCGAGTAGGGACGCCCTGGGTATCCAGAGCCTCTATAACCGCTTCTGTTTCCACTGAATCAAAGGCTTTTTTCAGATTGATGAAAGTGAGACAGAGTGGTTGTTTGTACTCTCGCGAAACTTCAATGAGTCTTGTGATCGTGTGGATGTGGTCCATGGTACTAAATCCTTTTCTGAACCCTGCTTGTTCGCATGGCTGTCCTTCGTTCGGTGTTCTGTCAATCCTGTTCAGGATGACTCGAGTAAAGAGTTTATAGACAACGGACAGCAAGCAGATTGGGCGATAATTGCCTATGTCGTGAAGGTCTCCCTTTTTGAACAACAATACGGTCTTGCTGGTTTTCCATTGAATAGGGACCTTGCATTCTGACAGGTAGCGAGTGAAGAGCCGAGCCAGGGTGTTGATGAGAACTGGCGGCAGGTTCTTCAGGTGTTCTGGTCTAATCCTGTCTGGACCGGGTGTTGTTCTGTTCTTCACCGACGATATAGCATGTCGGATTTCGGAAGGAAGGACCGGTGGAACGACATATTCGTCCTCTTTCAATTTATATGACGGTAAGAGAACATGGCTAGCGAAGAGATCCGAGTAGTACTGGTGGATGATTTTCTCCATAGCCCTTCTGGAAGCTGTAAGTGTCCCGTCAGGGTATCGGAGATGTGCAAAACTTTGACGTCAATTTGGACTCGAACCCGCATTTCACCCTTTTCGGAGGCGCGTGCATGAGCATTTGTACTATCAACACCCGTTTTGTTTTCCACGGTCAAACTGTTGACGGTTTGTTGCTGACAGATTGATACGTTATAGTGTAGAAAGACTGGTGGTAAAATTAGCGTCGTTAGCGCAATGGTTGAGCACGCGTCGTCGGAAAGGGTGAATTCAGATTCGAAACCCGCTTGACGTCAAAGTTTTTGCATATCACTCAACATCATTGGATATATGCATGTATACATGTGCATGTATACATGTATATATATATATATATGTATATACATATGCACACGCATACGTGTATATATATGTATATATATATGTATATATATATATGCATATATATGTAGACATATATATACGTATATATATATATATACCTATAGACTTTGGTAATCGGTCGAATGAATTTGAAGTTCAAATATAATAACAGCGTTTACACGACTGAGAGAGGAGCGGTGCAACACGTGATATCTCACTTGTCGAGCACTCTGGCATGTTTCCCTTTGCTACTCTCAGTATGTGACGTGTAGTACAGATGAAACGGTCGAAACGTGCGTATACCTCAAACGTGCAATATGAACTTCGATAAAAATCAAAGGCTTAGTGGTAAGTCTGTGGGAAGAAAACATGATTGATTGCAGTGCCAAAGTTGAAGGAAAGTCGGTCTACAGAAATAAACGATAAGGGATAAAGCTCTCGTTGTTGATCAATACCTGTGGATTACGCCATGCAGTCGTCTTCAATTTTTACTTTTGTTTGAGGTGACCGAATGCATACCTGATCCTTACAGTAACTCGCGGGGGGTCGACGCTGTATCGAGTCAGTGCTGCTTATCCTCCCAAACGAGTCCGGGACCAGTCAGGTACCAATTTACCGACCTCGGAAACATGGATGGCTTGGTGAGCCATGAGCATGAGATCAAACCGCTCACCCTATGTGCGACGTAGAGCACCTCTAACCACTGCGCCACATTAGCTTTGTCGGTTTACAATATCTTAACAAAACGATTGTAGAAGAAAGGTGATTGCAGTACCCAATTTAGAAAGTCAACTAAACAAATGTAAAGAAAAGAAAAAGAAAACTTTTCTTTAGACACGTTATTGACGCGTCTTTACAGTGATTTTTTTCTTTATGTGGATCGCAGTACTTCTAGCATACAATTCGCTTTTCGTCTTCTTATTGAACGCCGTAGAATACAGGTTGAGCGAGTCGCCTTGCACTCTCGAGGTTAGCCGGGCTGTGGCGTTCCACACGGCCTTGTTGTTGACTGCCGGCTAGGTAGGGGGGGGGGAGGTTGGCATGGCTCCACGCGTGCCGCGACGAGCAAAAACGATCACGAGACGCAACCACGGATACCATACATCGAGGCACCATAATCACGACTCGGAAATTTTCTGGTATGATCATGCCGAATCTCAGTGGATATTCCGTTTCAGGGTATTTCATCGAAGCTGTGGGGCGACACTTATGGCTCAGTGCGAAGTAAAGGATGCGGGACAATGAACTGGGTGTTGATCAATTCCCAATGGATGCGTCATGTGTTGTACTCCATTCGTAGCATCTTACGAAGTGACTTCATGCATCTCGGGCCTTTATAATCTTTCGCGGTTGCTCCTGCTGTATCGAGTCAGTACTGCTATCCTCACAGAAAGGTCCGAGACCAGTTTGCCCTCTTAGGGGGCTGGAAAGCTTGATGAGCTTCAAGCGCTGGATTGAACCATCGACCACGTGTAGGTCGCAGGGCACCTAGTCGGCTTGACCCTTTAGGGACAGTTGTTATTCGACTGAACATCACAACTAGCCAGAGGCGAGTGATTGTCATTAGTGAATTAGAGTTTTTATTCCATATGGAAGGTGAAACCTTGGGTTTTTGTGTTACTCTGCTACCCAAGATATCCTTTACATAGTCTTATGTTTTTCGTGTATGTATAAGATTTTCGTGCTATAAAGACGTTGAGTGAGAAACGTAATCTTCTTTTCGCTCTCGCAGCAGTCTTTGATGGCCTATAAAAAAAAGCACACTACAGCATTGAAATCCCCGAGATTTGTACTGTCGAATAGCCAGTAAAAATTTGGCAAAGAGACTTGTAAAAGCCGAAGTAGAGCAAATGGAACAAACTGAGTGTCAAACATAATTTTATTTTCACTGCTACAAGTAATAGATGCGCTTTTTCAAAAATCAACCGTATTGCTGATATTACAGAGATACGAGCATTTGAAAAATTACCAAGTGTCTAAGAGAAAAGTTTTGGAATTAATAGTATTTCAATGCATTTCGCATTGTTATGATGTTTTCTATATACCTAAGAGAATTAAGTGGTGAACAAAAACGCGGCCTCAGGCGGGAATCGAATCCGCGTTTCCTCCTATCCGGGGACGGGCACTCTAACCACTACACCACCGAGACACATTACACATACCGCGTCCCCAGATAGGATGAAACGCGGGTTCGATTCCCGCCTGAGGCTGCGTTTTTGCACCACTCAATTCTCTTAGGTATATAGAACAGTTTCATCCAGCGAGAAAAGCCTTCAAACGTCCGTGTACCTCAGCTAGTAAACGCTGTCCTTTACGAATTAGTCTGGTCATCACTTGCTTATTGAGTGCATGACCCGGTACTAAACTCCCAGCTTTTTTCACCTGTAATTTCGACTTCTGCAAGATATTCTTCGGTCTTTACAATTTTTGTCGAATGCTGGTCTAGTTGCTGTTGACTGAAATCCAGGGATAACCGTGCTAGCTCACTTTCATGCATGTATGAAAATTGCAGCACTATCGAACAAGTGCGGAGCAATATCGAAAGACCGCTTTTCACTTACTTGCTATGAATAATTACGAGAAATTACTATACCAACTACTACTTTTTAGAGAACTTGAGAGGTTGGTTCATTGAGTCGTTTCGGTTACAGTCAATTACAATTTCCACATGGAATTTTCACTCCTTATCAATAATTCAAGATCAGTTCTCTACTGCATTCCATCAAACTAGATCGTTTTTGTTTTCTAATGGTTGCTAATAGTTGTTTGTCACTGGCTTTAATTTGTCAACAAGCAGCTCTTGGTCTTTTATCGGGCCTTCCTTTATTTACACGTCATAAGAGAAAAGAATTTCGTCTAAGACGTCCATGTCGCACTCGACTTGCTTTGCTTCCCTTGAATAATGACTATTCCAGCTTATGGCTGAATCAAATCTCTGCACATAGAGGGCGATTATCATATCCCGCCAAGAACCTAGGTATTAGTGATGCGTTAAAGGGGAACATTGGTGATGCTGACTTATTTTGAAGCGGAAGTTGGAGATGAAGCCTAGGCGTGGTAATAGAGCTTCGTACGGAGTGACTAAATGGAGAAAACGTACGGGTTGGCGATAAAGCAACCCCTCGGATATTACGTGATGTAAATTTCAGTTTCGTCGTCTACTTACCTTATGTCGGTATCCCACCTTTTCGTCGATCACATGAAATTTGATGTGATCAGCAGCCTCAAGAGGTGCGTAAAGGTCGGCGTCTAAGGGGATCTTTCTAGTGTTATAGATGCAAAGCAATAAGTAGTCTCCATGGTGAGTCATGAACCTGTTTTTTTTATCCTTTACCTGTGACGTTACTGTTACTGTTACTGTTACTGTTACTGTTTTTGGCATTTTGATACCCAACGTGTAGCTTGCCAGGCTCTAAACGTGGGGGCTGGGTACTCACGAGTAGCTTGTCAGTCTCTCTCGGAGGAGCGGGAAGAGCTTATTTGTCGGACGCGACTCCTAACCGCCTCCCATGTGCTTCCCAGCCGCTTGATTGCAGGCTTTTGGCCGACTTGACTCGTAGAAATAGAGTTTTTGTCAAGTCGGCGCTGCAGAAGCAGGGACCTCGTCCCCTGAATCTACCTGCGTCTCTGGGAAGCACACGGTCGCTTTTGGTTTGCGTTTTATTCCCCTATCCACCACCTGGGGACGCGCCACGTGCCCTCGCGACTAACCGGGCGGGATCCCTCGAAGAGGGAGGTCCAGTTGTCGTTATAGGATATAATATTGTAACATCACACCATAGTCAGAATGGCAGTTGAATAAGGTATTTTTGTCAATTACTAATGATCATTAGTTGTCGGCTCAACAAGGTTTAATGCCAAAGTGTGCATACCAGAGCGGCAGTTGACGGTCTATCGATGTCGGCATCTATGTACTGTATTTTGATAGGAGTGATAGAAGGACTAGAGCCTCGCAAATATCTTGCTTTGCATTCAAAGCGTTGAAGAGGTGCTGAACTTCTCTAGAGGGCGGCGAATTTGTACCAGACCTATTTGTGAGGTGGCAGCATTAACTTTATATATCGATGGTCCGCAAGAACATTTTATTTCGCTTATCTGGCAGTAATTTGATGTTGTAAATTTATATGGAATAGTACTGAGTGTCATGTAAAATTTTGACCACCACATAGGACTTGAACATTGTGACAGAAATATCCACAAGTGCTAGCCGATGTAGAATAATCTGAACATTTTCCCGCGTTTTCCACCTCGGTAAAAGAAGGAGTTGCTTTCCTGCTCAGAGGAACGAAAGCGGAAACGCTAAACATTACCTCCGTCTTCATGGAGATTGATGATGACATGTTACACTTCAATTGCTACTTCTCTTTCCATCCTATCGATGTCCGGATAAAGGATTTGATTCCTCTGACTGACGTTGCCGGGCATAGTTCGGCCTCATCTCTTCCCACATCGATCGACGGGTTTTCAGTTTTGCCCCGTGGTCGCAGAAAGTTTGGCGATTGGAGAATGGTCTGGTTAGTGAGCAGGGCAATAGGGCAATAGCTGCAACGTATCCTAAGCAGGTCGTAGTCGTGATCTTTTTTATTGCAAAAGTTGCATGAAATTCAGCGAGTGAGCATCAAATCTATACAATCAGTATTCGAAATGTTAACACGTCGCATTCGTGAGTTTTATAGGAAAAGATGCAGAAGAAATATTTTGCAAACGAGTTGATCATCTCTCACTGCAGAGAAACCGTACTCAACAACTATGCATGGTAGCCAATTTTGGATTGAAAGCCGTTGTTTCTATTCCAAGCCTAACCGAGGACGATTGGTTGTTGACAGATTGATATCTTTGTGTCGCAGAAATCCTGACGGAAGAGGAGGAGTGTTGCCAGTGCAGTAGGTTAGCACGCGCTCTCAAAAAGTTGAAGTATGGGTTCGATGTTCGTTGACATCAGAGCTTTTGCACATCACTCAACATCATTGAATCCTTCTTTGTACAAGCATTTGCGTGAATGTATTCACTTTTGGTTAACATGAGCATCTTATAACCAGCTTCCATCCTAGTATTTCCACGTTAAGGCTTTGTGAGCTTTCAGCATTGTTGATTCTACATGAGGCATCGGTTTGTTTTCTAAATTTAATGAAGCTGTGCTCAGTTCCTACCTGACTACCCACAGAAACTTACTCGAAACTAGTGTTTCCCATTAATATTCTAAGCGTTTAAAATAGCATGAAGTTCAATCAAAGCTAGTTCTAACTAAGCAAAATACAAAGCGGAATATGGTATCGTTTTGAATATTTTCAATCAAATCATAAAGTTTCCGCAGTAACAGCAGTAGTGTTATCGTGGACAGAGCGATTCAAATCTGTTCTCTGGCTTTTTCTTTTCTAAATGACTCTGCAGCTATGTCCAGTACTTCTAGCATTCACTTTTCTCCTCATATTTATAGTCCATAAAAACCTTCAGAGAGTTTGCGTGTTGTTGTGGCTGCTTTTTCACAGACTCCGTCATCGCCATCGACGTCAAATCCTGCTAGGGGTGCTTTACAGTCTCGAATATGGTCAGCTTAAGGGTTTTGCTGATAAATGCAAGAAACTGTTGAGGGGATAAACCGAATCAGTTTTTTCTGACTGTGCGTATCACCATCCACTGATCTCTTTCTATCTCTTTCTTTGATTTCGAGATACAAGTGCTCAAAAGACGAACAACTCAACAAAACGCAGATTACTAGAGTGGTTGAAGATGTATGAAGAGCGAAGAATATCGACCTAAATGATGTGAAAGTAATACATAAGAACAGAGTTTAAACAAAAGCTGAACGAGTGAATTTAGAAAAATTCATTTAAGAGCCGGCCATCGGTTGTATAGATCACATTATATTGTTGGTTATATTTACAGAAAGATTCTCATAACACCAAACATCAGCCAAGCGGAACGAATGTTGACTGTTTTCGATAACGCCTGTGGAAAGATCGGTCTTAAACTGAATCTAACGAAAACAATGTTCATGAGGAACGGATGGGTTTCTAATGCCCCATTCACGCTCAACGGAACGACAATTTCCGAATGCTCCAGTTACATCTATCTAGGTAGTAAAATCAATATGATAAACAACCTAGCCCCAAAGTTGAGCAGGAGGAAACGAGCGGCTTGGGGAACGTTTAAGAGCATCGAAGATGTAGTGAAGAGGACAAAGAACATCAGACTCCGTGCCCACCTTTTCGACTCTACAATTATCCCTGCCCTAACGTATGCAGCAGAAACCTGGTCGCTACGTAAGCAGGATGAAAGATCACTTGGAGTTATCGAACGAGCAGTGGAAAGGTCGATGCTAGGAGTATCCCGTATTTCGCAAATGAGACAAAGGATCCGAAGTTCCGACCTACGTCAACGATCGAAAATCAGAGACGCCGTTCTACACGCCAGGATATCGAAAATAAGGTGGGCCGGACACGTGATGCGCTTCAACGACAACCGATGGACGAGAGCCGTTACCGACTGGATTCCTCGGGACGTCAAGCGCTCTAAAGGAAACTCCCTGACCCGTTGGTCCGATTTCTTCACGAAAGCGATGGAAGAAAGATATATGCTCAGCGAATCCCTAGAGCGAGGAGGACCCACTGGGCTACTCTTGCACGCGATAGGGAAAAATGGAAGAGTTGCTGGTACCCGCTCGAGTCACTCGACGATCAACGGGACGACAAGTGATACAAGTGATACCTGTGACGTCCCGTTAAGCCCGAGATCAGATCGCCTCTCAGTGATCTTCTCACCACCCAATGTCGTAGACGAGAGTACTTAGTGTGCAGGAACCTGATGAAGCAATTTCTTGCTGATATAACTGTTTTTGTTCCTGGTGTTCCGAAGTCGGCCTAGGTAGGGTCCACCTCAGATCGTTACCACACTAAGCAATCGCCGGCTCCTGTGGATCAGAGAGAGATTACCATCTTGCGACTAGTAGATATCAATACGGCAATGATTTCTAATGCGGCTTACCCTTAGGTCAGCTTTCCACGTAATAGGTCAGACTCTTTCTCGCTTCAGGCGACCCTATTAAGGGGATAAACTCCTTGCTGTCTCTCCCAAATTAGCGCCTAGAAACACCTCCTAGCCACGATGAGACACTAAACTATTGACAGTAACACATTAGCATATACTAACTATTTCGTGTGTTGACACTGACATGCGGGTATGAGAGTTGTTCTGTGCGCGGAGACATTGCTCAAATTAATACTTGGTCTTCTTTGTCGCTTCACTGAGGTA
The DNA here is from genome assembly GCA_019055375.1 of Parelaphostrongylus tenuis. Taxonomy (NCBI): domain Eukaryota; kingdom Metazoa; phylum Nematoda; class Chromadorea; order Rhabditida; family Metastrongylidae; genus Parelaphostrongylus; species Parelaphostrongylus tenuis. The sequence goes on from JAHQIW010002451.1 coordinate 33,011, forward strand.
TTTAACGATCTCAGTACTAATATGCATTAGTGGTGGTAAGTAATTCTCTCGTAACCATGTCGTCGCCTTCAGTGCAAGTGATTTCGTAATCATTGTGAACACAGATAAATGCTGTTAAATTTCCTACCAGCTTATTTTTTGGATTTAGTCTTACTTCTTCGGAACTGAATACAACAATGGATTTCTGTTTGAATTGCTTTGTAACCATTAAGCTTGTCAGAAAAAAAGTTTTCTCATTATTTTTTTCTACGTTGGAGGTACTTCTAAGGCTTCTTACGATTGAATACGATACTATTTTTGCATGATCATTAATCACAATAGTCCTTCTTCTTCTTGAAGATTCCTGGCTTGGAGCTCCAAACTACCTCACAACCTTCTAGAACTTTTGACATTTTAAGTAAAAACCTTGAGCACACCCTGCTAATGCTATCTGAAGAGTTTAGGAGATTGTCTTTAAAGAACTTTCCAATGAGGCTAGTTTTATTCGGACATTTATTCCTATAGCGACTGAATGACATCGAAACGAATGAAATAAAATTAGATTTGCTTGGTCTGTTAAGGAAATGACTTTTATATATCTAAGTAAAGAGAGAAGTTGAATATGACCGAATTTCTTGTCCGCTATATATAACATGTAGAGCTTTTCGCTGTTTCAGTCTGCTTTCTGTTTACATGAGTCTTTCCATACAACATATAGATGTACTATGAAATAATTGGCAGAGAAAAAAAACTAATTCTCCTTCAGTTCTTGAATGGGTACAATGTTCCTGATCTAGCGATCGCAAAAAACAATTGAAATCTAATTTGAGTCATCAAACAAATGACACGATCCGCATTTCATTGCTCTCAACACTTTTCTATGTTGCAATAAATGGAATGCGAGATCAATTCGTAAATGCATTAAGTTCGAACTAATCATTGGTGATATGGAGGAATTGCGAAATGGTTTCTCACATTAAAAATTAGGTATCGACTGGTGTTTTCTTCCCAAGTCAAATAAAGCTATTGAAAATATTGCCGGTAGCTGTTTCTTTGAGCGATACTGGCATAAAAAATTCGAAATTTGTAATGAGACTACTCTGCCGACAGATGAGACTTATGTCTGGCTGGTACCTCTCAATCAGCATAGTCCATATGTCCTCGCACAATAAGCTTGCTTCATGTCAGTACCGTAGTAATTGTTATCACAGAAACGACGACGAATCCATGCATCACAACTGAAAACAAAAGCAGTTCCGTTTAGGAATTTCTTTTTCGAAAACGAATACGCTCATTTAGTTATTGTTACGTACCCGTCCTTTCACAACTGAAATAGTGAAAGACGTTGGAAAGATCGGCATGCAGTTCTCACTGTGTTGACTGCAATTCATCAATATCCTTAATTTTACTCGTAATTTTGTGACAGAAAACTTATCTCACTGAATCATTTGTAAAGGTGTTAATACTTGAGTGAGTCCAGCGTTTGACTGAGAGATGCAAAGAGCACTACGCTTCTCTTAGAAGACTCTCTCGTTATTTCTGCCGTTATAGTCAACAAGTTGTGTTCGACATTTTCTGCCATTAAAGCCAGTGATATTCAAAACCTTAAAGGTCCTGGAAAGTCAAGGTGCAGAATATAATCTTTGTGCAATAATATTCGCACCTGGGTACGACTAGAAACAAAGAAAGACCAGAAAGGCATATTCTGATCCATGCCAGTAAATGGAAAGAGAGTGCAAACTTGGGAGTAATATACTTGTCAGAGCAAGCCCATATATGGTTCCATTGCTCATGCTTTGAGCTTTCACTTATGAAAATGCCTCGACAGTTCCACATATCAATGCGCATAATATTAGCAATCCTTTGTATAGCTTTGATATGAATTTCACATAACAGTATTAACCAGCTGAATAGCTTTAATATGAAGCTCAAATGTCCAGTAAAATTTTAGCGTGTTTTAGCCATTGTGCAGCAATCTGCAATTTATACAAACTAATTTCATACTCAACTGCCACCAGAAATGAAAAATTAGTGTTTCCCGAAGCAGGTTATGATTTGTAAACATGTAATAATCTTTTGGGTGATTCAGCAACAACTTGAGGGTTCCACCAATATGAAAATTGTGCAGTGGTTACGGGGCATCCACACTTTCCAAAAATGCTCTAACACAACTTTTTCAATTTTGCAAGAGTTCCCCTAGCGAAATTTACCCATTTTTCGACTTGTTTGACTCGTGTGAGTTGAACATTGAGCACGAGTGTATTGCAGAGCGCGTTAAGAACATGATCTCATCTCGTTCAGAAGAATTTGGCGTTAGGGGCCAAATAGAGAAAGAAAACGAGAAAGATAAAGGACTGATTGAAGTATCTTGCTGATGAGAACGGCGTCATATAGAAAGATAACGCTTACTAATTTGAAATGTCAAAGAATACAGTCGCTGTCGTTCCGCCGCATCTACCACATGTTGGGCAACAATACCTGTAAGCACTTATTTTCATGGGCAGTACATGCGCCCGATATTGTCTGGTTTTACTTGCTCAGAAGGTCGTAGTATTGGGAATCATCGCAAGAGTTCTTGAGCTTCGTAGGCTGCGCAGCCGGATTGCCTTCACAAGGCCTACCAGCTGAAAAATTCAAGTAGTATTGCTATTTACGAATAACTTCTCCCTTTTTTCTAGAGCAGCTTAACATTATTTCTGTTTCTCATATTATTTTTGATGAATACAAGCACTATTTCTTACTACAATTTAACGTTTAATCTAGTAGCAGCATTTTGATACTGTTTTTAGTTAATTCTACTTTTCTAAAACTGTTAAACATGGTAGCAGAGCCAGCGTTTCGTAGTTTAGCCTTGAGATTTGGATTAGGTGACTTTTGGTTATCTTACTTGTTGTGGTTTCACGCTTTTTGGTCGTAGCTGTTGCAGCTGCTGATGAAGCTGGTGCAGTTCCAGGCTTTTCGTTCCAGATGTTGTAGCTGCTAATAGAATTATTGTAGTTTCAGCCTTTTCGCCTTCAGTTGTTATACTTGCTGATGGGGTCGACGTCGATGTTGTCTCCTGTGCCACAGAATTAATTGTGAAAGCAAGTAACAGCACTATGACGATTACATCGGAGTTACTCATCGAGACAGGAAATAGTTTTTTCTTTTTACAGCATCTTTTATAGGCTAAGAGCTTATCACAGTATATCGCCAGAATTTCCTAAGTCGTGGGCGCGCCCACAATTACTGAGCACTTTGCTTTTCTGAACATACCTTTCAATGCTTTCTCCTCAAGAAGTGGAACCTCAAATGAGCAAAAAAAACGGAGAACAACGTTTAGTGAAATAGGAAAAAATCATCAAAAAGCACGGCTATTCACTTTTTCAGTAGTTGAATGTGCCTGATAAGAGACAGTAGTGAATTGTTGTTATGCATTTTTATAACGATGACATCACAAAACAATTTTGCTTTACAAAAATTTTTTGGAAGGATTACTGCTTGGTTATCTACCCAAATTTAGTCATCATACGATGTTGAATGACAGCAGATGGAATTCACGATGATGCTGAATTGTACACATTTATGTATAAACAACCGGAGACGATTTATTGAAATGTCAATGCTTGAGCTCGGATTTCAAGAGAATGACAATAAGATGTACAACAATCATTCATTCTCTACATCTGTCGGCCGCAGTGAAGCAGCTGCGGAGACCTAGTGGACTTTGAGGATACACCTGACGTAGCTGCTGAGTTTTGCTAGCACTGTGCAGATCATGGTTACGAAATTCCTAGATTCTTGAGATATACTATCCACCTTTGTGAGGTCATTCATTTCGTCTCTATGAATACTTTGTCCAAGACTAACAGTTGTAGCATTTCTTGAGAAAGCTGATTGAATTAGTGATTTTCCAGACGAGAAATAATTCCTTCTTTGGTACGACCGAAATACGATGGAGGTCGAAAGACTAAATGAATTTTACTTAGTTTATAAAGAAGATAGGTGCACCTACAATTAGAGATGATATTTTTCGAAACTGATGCAATTACAAATTGATACCTATCGCAATTTGATTCTGAAGAATTGAGGATGTTGAACCGAATAAAATCATGAAAAACTTCTAGATGAGCAGAATCAAATTGATTTCTACTTATTCTTTTTGTTTCTGCATTGCTCAACGCTTGATATTTCACTGGCAGATGAGATTAGCTAATCATATGCATTTACAGAGAATTTAGTGCATAAGTGTAACAGATTACAGGTAGGGGTGAGATGAGACGTCAACGGTGAAAATCGTGATGTTTCGGTTACCTCGACATTCATTATGTTCAGTATTGAACAAGGTACAAGATTTTCGGGTGTTGTAGAATTAAGAGCCTTGTGACGCAGTGGTTAGAGGTGCACTGTGTCGCACACGAGTCATTAGTTCGATCGCGCGCTCATGGCTCACCAAGCCATCCATCCCTCCGGGATCGGCAAATTGGCACCAGGCTGGTCTCAGACTTGTCTGAGAGGATAAGCAGCACTGACTCGGTTCAGCGGGAGGCCACCACGAGTCATTGAAAAGGCCAGATATGCATTCAATCACCTCAAACGGAGTTAGAAATTGAAGACGAATGCATGGCGTATTCCTCAGGGATTAACCAACGCCGAGAGCTTTATCCTTTTATCTTTTATGTAACAGATTAGCAATATTTTTGCACTTAAAGCTAACGTGACAACTGCAAAGGTTTATTGGAGAATTCTGTCCTTAAATTTTAGAAAAGTTATGAATACGATCATAGCTTGCCGTACTCATTACAGCTACGAGTGAGTTTGGAAAAGAGCGTTGAAAAATCTCCGTTGCGTATTCATTTTTACTCAGTCATATCTTGTTACAATGTATGACAAATTTTACTTTATTCTATAAGCAGCAAGCATTTATAATTGTTCATTACTAAGTAGAAGCAGGGAGGTGCAGTAGTTAGTGATGAAGTGTATAAGGAAGCAAGGCTGTAAACGAAGCGCACGTCGATTCCATCCTTGACATTCTCTTGTAATAAATCATCTGAACGCTTAGGAGAGCCGTTGGTCGGCTATTTTCAAAACTACAAGAAGAACCGTTATCACTCCACAATTGCCAGAGTCGCCCTCAACTTCTCAAGAATGGCCACCGGAAGTCCGCAGTAGCAAAAACTATGGGCCTTATCACTTTTTGGGCATTTACTCCACCGCAAAGACTCCGTTGATCTTCATCAGCAGAGACGTCAAAATTGCTGCCAACTATCAGCAGCAAATTTTACGGGAGCACTGGAGCCTCGGAGTACTCGACACTTTGGCCCCGACGGATTTACGCTTCAATTTATTTCTTTTTTTTTACGAATTTAGAAGTGGAGTCTTGCGCATGCAGTCCGCTCAACATTTGCCATCTGTCAAGAGCTGTTTTCAGGCTTCTGGGACAAGAACATTTGGTCGTCAAGCTCGTCGGTTCTCATTCTAGTGAATTATTCCGTGTGGTCTATACAGGAGGAACAAGTCTCGTCACCTTCCCCGTAGATGAGCTCGAAGCGGCTCTGACAGGCGCTGGGGCGAAATTGAGGTAGATGCGTGCGCAAGCATCGTTGAAAATGTTCTTAATTGACTTCGTAAATGTACAGAGGTCGAAAGGTGGCAATATTTTGACTTTGTTACAAGCTTCATTATTTATTTTTATGATTGTTGAAGTATTAAATGTGATTATATCTTTCAGCTGAATGAATTTACTTATTTACGCAGTATTTTTTTACTGCTTAAATATCTAAAAAAATTATCAAAGCTTTTTGCACACTCTATATACCCGAAAATGATAGCTAGCATTTGCTATTAGCGGCTTAGAGATATGATTACTAGAGATATCAGAGGCATTGTTCTGTGTATCTTGAGCAATATTTAAAATGATTCGAATAGGATTTCCTTCATAAATTACCGTCATTCTTTCTACACCTTGTTCATTTGCAAGTGTCGACAAGATGAGAAGTTTTAGCAAGATCTGCCTTGAGACTATAATAATCAGTCCACACGTTTTAGAGCTTATCAAAGTGCAGATCCTCTGAGATAGCATTCTACAGAAGACCCAGATTGAGGGAGATTGAAAAAACTTTCGCTATGCTAGTAGCGCCCAATATGACGAGCAAGAAAAGTTAGCATTAGGTCGATAAAAAATCACTGGACAAAGGAAAGCACCTGCACATTGATGATGACACGAAAGTCGGTTACTGACTAGGTATCTAATGCCGCAGATGTTGACTGCGCGTAAACTACGTGAAAAACAAGAAAATGCAGAAATTTGCCTAGCACGTTGATCACTGAAAGCTGATCAGTGACTCCTGTTAGTCAATAAAATCAAAGTTGCGCACCGCTGAGAAAGTGCAAAGATGAAATGAACGATATCATTTTGTTGCCTGCAGTTCAAGAAGCGGCCATCTGTCGTAGTAGTAGTTCATCAAAACCACAGGTCATTGAATGCTACATTCGGAGTAAGCCTTTCATAAACACAAGTGATCAAATAGTGGCCTCCTCTTAATTTTCTCGACTAACTGACAAATGGTATCTACATTTGTGTCGCTTCGCAGTTCAGACGCATCTTCCTCATTGATTTTCATGTACACGATGTAGTTATTACTTTTGATCACTCAGACGTGCTTAGTGAACGCATGGGAGAAAGGAATATGTTTAGAATTTTATAATAGACATATTACGATGTGTGATAGTCTTTTATTGAAGATGATTTATCTTAAAACAGATTTCAAGTTATAAGTGAAGATGGTACTTACTGAGAATACGTAGGATTGGATTTCTGAATGACATTCAGTAATTATTATTAGGGAAAGCTTTGAAGGATGCTATTGTGGTTGTCTCCTTGCTAGTTACTGCTAATAAGTTGCATACCGCATGCTGTATTATAAATCGTATATATGAATGCCATAAATTGCAAATGGAGGATAGCGAAATGATTGTGGTTCAAGCTGTCATAAAGTAAAGTGCTGGCTCATTCCCCCCCCCCCCTTCCCTCTCTCTCTTCAACATTCTCTTGCACTTAGTCAACAAACGTTTTTAAGGAACACCTTCGATCGGTGAACTCGGAGATTGCAAAAAATTTGACTTAGATAATATTCTACGACATTTCTGAAGAAGACGAAATCCTCAAGCAGTTATGGAAACAGCGGCGAGATGTTCCAAGACCTTCGGAATGGAGGATGCGAGGAAATAACTTTAACACGTTGGGAACCATGTTGATTTTGTGCGCGTGAGCGAAGCTCGTTACGATGACATTGTGATAGTTCGAATCTTATCGCCTTTAAAGAGAGTTCAATCGTGAGTAACAAGAAAATGTGATGAAAGAGACTTCAATAAGACTATATTTGGTTGAAACTTGTCAAAACAATGATAAAACAACCAAATCTTCTTCAAAAGAGGTACTGCACGTCGTAATGCAAAGCAATTTTAACAATACTTCGGAAAATCTACCAAAATTAGTAGAATTTAAAAGTTGAAGATTCAACATAGTCGTAAAAGAGATTTCCTCTACTGTCTTATGAGTATAACCCTTTTATAAATCCACTTGAACTCCATATGAATGTCGTTTCATTGCCGCAACCAGGAAATCCCGCCAATGCTTCTTTCTAAACAGCATATTTTTGAAAGAGAAACACCAGATGCTTACGAAAAAAATTATATTTTGGACTTTTATGAAGCGATTTCGTGCCTTCTTGTTCACATTTATCCATATATACTCACATTTATCAATCATTTCCTATATCAAGCGCAATAGCCTCTATTCATTGCTACGAATAGGTGTCCGTAATCAATAGTCAAAATAATGTCGTCAAATCATCAATTAGACTAACAGTGTGTACTTCCTGATTAAATATTACGAGACAAATCTTCCAGCTTTGATTTAATCTCATGACAAATACCTAAAAATCATCATTGTGATGGTAAGTTACAGGGCAGTGGATAGTTTGCCAAGAATAGTGTTGTACACTGCATGCGATGTCAGTTAACTTCCCCCAATTTTTTATTATCAGCTTATTTCAGGAGTGGGGACCTTTATATAATATAGAAATTACATTGTTCTATCCTTTCGCATGTGGCGCATGGTAATAGGTGCTCTGCGCCGCACATAGTGTCGATGGCTCGATATCGCGCTCATGAATCACCAAGCCATCCATCCCTATGGGATCGGTAGATTGGTACCGGACTGGTCACAGAGTTGTCTGGGAAGATAAGCAGCATTGACTCGGTTTAGCGAGAGGCCACCGCGAATCTTTGTAATGGCCAGGTGTGGCATCCAGTCACCTCACCCGAAGTTATAAATTGAAGACGAAAGCATGACCTATCCTTCGAAAATTGATCAACACCGAGAGCTTTACCCTTTATCCTTTTATCCGATGTAAGCTGTAAGTATTTTTTATCATTTTGTATTGCTCTATCAGCATCATTTATCGAGGCAGCATTTGTCACTGGACAAGGGCGCTGATTCAGGTGTTCTCTGCATTCCTTTTTAGTTGATTAGTCTTAAGAGGAACCATTGTCTGTGTCGGGTCCCGAGTTTTTCAGATAACTTCAACAGAATCATCTGTAGCCGGATGCAGTGCCCACAACTACATGAGAGCCCTGGTCTGCCATCTGCTTCCGAAGGATATCATTCCTCCTCTACCCAAGTGAGTAATTTATCCCTTGCATAGCATGCTCGCAGTGCCGAAGGGGAGATCGGTGATGATGGTGATGAGAGCATGGAAGACAATGCATTAGTCGCAGATACTGGGTCACGTAAATCTCTCTCACCCAGACCCTGCCCTTTGATGACGACAAGCAGGTGTTCAAAGCGACCTAATGCCCACATGCAAGGAGCAAGCCAACCTTTATGAACTGTCCCTGACCAATCATTACGATCTGATTGCTGGGAAGGCAAATATGTATGACGAACAGAAGAGAGCTGGATCGAAAAAGATCATAGATCAGTGCAGCGAAAAAGGGTACAAATGTTCTGATTCTAGAAATTTGGCATTTTCTGACTAATGTGATTGTCCAAGTTTTTGACCGTTCAGTAAATATATCCAACAAAACATTGACAACATCAAAGAAATAGGAACTTCAATGGCGAACATGCAGAAAATGGGCTTTTTAGATCTACGTTTGCAAGATCTTCGAAACAAAGAAAAAAGATCAGCTTAAAGGCTTTGCCTTTCCACGTATGCATCTTCTTCAAAACAAGGAATTTTTGATAAATGAGCATTTTTTGAAGGAAATCAGCTTATGGAACTCTCTCCTGCATTATTGAATTTTTTTCGTGCTGATGAAGCATGCTTAGAATACAAAATCTCTTCCATAAAATTGAACAAAGTTCGAGGTGGAGTCGAAACAACGCACTCCTAGAGCAAAAAATTAGATGGATGAAGATATTTGCTTCGGAGAATCTTTGAGGGGTGCACCATGCACTTGTCTGCAAATTACATACTCGTTTGAGGTGATTATGTGCATACCTGGCCTTCACAATGACTCGCTGTGGCCTACAGAGATATTGAGCCAGTGCTGCCTATGCTTCTAGACAAGTTTGGCACTAATTCACCAATCCGAGTGAATGGAAAGCTTGGTGAGCTATGAGTGTGACATCGAACCAAAGACTTCGTGCACGATGCAAAACACCTCTAACCACTGCGCCACATGCGCTTGTGAACTTAAAGTCAACTCTATTTTTGTTAGTAAAGCTCAATATAAAACTCTCGTAAATAACGTTTAACACTAGATTTTCCAGTTTTCGGCTGTTAAATAATCACTAATAGTCTAATGAAAAAACTTTGATGGGTGGAGAGGGAGAGAAAGTACGAACACAGTCACACGGTGATATTGCATTCCATTCAAATCATAGGGATTAGTAGACCTTTTCAAAAAAGCTGGAAGTCTCTTCACTAAGACTATGTTTTCGTGTGTCCCTTCAGTACTATTCTATCTGATCCTATTTAGAATATCACTTTATAACAACAAAAATTCCGCTGTGAAGTCCAAAAAATGTACGATTGCAAAACCTTCTATTTTAATGGTTAGGAAAACGTGGCATGAAAGTTGAACCACAAACCAAGCATGCCATAGGAATCGGCACTTTTCAAGCTATCGAACGACTATAAAAGCATGAGCAAAAAAGAAACAAATGTTAAATAATTGTTGGAAATGTGTCCGTTTCTGTAAAGGTAGAGTTTTTTTTTGTTGAGAAATAGTTTATTTCTCAACAAATGGCGTTCTTTCAATCAAAAAAAAAACTCATAAAATCCTTACAAGATTTTCTATATTGATCTTTCATCATTGGATAGTGATAGTTTCTCTTGGAAACTCAATTTACCAAGTAATATCTCCCAATTTCCATTTGTTATGCTTGCTCCGTTTGAAACTCTGATGCGCGACGACACGTACCATGGGTCAATATGACCCATATGGTACAGAACGTGTTAGTGCCAAAGACTACTTGGTGTCACAAAGTGAAGTGTCATGACGGGTCATATAAAAATAATCTTTTACAGAAGCTGCTCTCCTAATTTCCATGTAACTTCTTGTCTATTGGTCTAACTGCGCTCGCATTCCCTTGTCACGATGCTGCTATAGGTGTCAAGCCAGTTACGCGCCATTTTACCCACGACTTTTAGATTTTCCGTTGCAGAAATGAGGTTTTTCTCTGTGTTTTCATAATTGTGGAAGATATTCTGCGCTTCTTCATGCCTTCTATGTACCCTTCGTTTCATTTCATACATGCTATTAAATTTTTGTTGCATATTTGACTACATATTGAAAAACACTTGTCCTCTATGCAAGCATATGCAGTAAGCATTTACCGAAAATGTGTAAATTGTGCAATGGTTATCAGATTGTTGCTTTGATACTCTCGCATTCCAAACAATATCCCAAAAAGTCATTATAGCGAATGAAAATTGAATTTTTTGGCACTTCTTCACTAGCCACACTTTTAGCGTCGCCCACTCTTCTCAACACCTAAAGTGTCTAGCCAGAATGAGGAACTAAGTAAGAAATTACCAGGATCGCAGCTTCTCATGAGCAAACCCCACTGTTGGATAAGCTTCCGACTAACTACATAACTTTAGAAAAAAAAGTTTCCGCGCATCTAAATGAACAGCTAAAATTTAAATGAACTTTGGAAGAATCATATGGCACTTTTACAAGGAGTCTAGGAAAAAAAACTTTTGTGCATCAAAATGAGCAATTGGAAAGCAAATGAAACCTATAGGTGTCATATCGCCAACTGTTGAAACTACATTATGGCATCTATAAAAGTCACTCATCGCGAGAGTGTTAATGAGCAGCACAAGAATATAATCTAAATAATCTTTCACCAATCTAAAACGATGTCATCATTTTCACCATAATATGGCTGGCAACGTGACACAAACTTGCCAAGTTTTTTTTTGGCACTCTGTAGTGCAGTCTGGCACAATCTTGTGGATAATTGGAATAGGAGAGCAGTGGACTCAAAACTGGTGGACTGGACCTATTACATCTCCGCTTTACTGATAATATTACTATAAGGCACTAACGCTGCAGAACCTACGCTATGTAACAGTCCTCAGACTTGATGAGAATAGCTAATCAACCTACGCATCTCAACAATGAACGTGTGACACAATTAAGAGCTATATACATAGTTAGAAATAGTTTTACTTCAGCTTCAATAATACCTATGTCAATTAAAGTAAAAATCTTCTCTTAATTGGCCACCATGCGTCCCCGTTGTGGGTGAAACGCTACATCAGTTCTCACTTGAGGTTCGGAGCTTGCATCACCCAGCATCTTTGGATATTTAGTTATAATATTATAAAGCGGTGAAGTGGAACCTTTGTGCAGACTGCATATATTCAGCAGCTGCCAGCTTGAACGGGTTAAATGCCGATATGTATTTATCAGAACGAACCCGGTAACGAGTGTTTGCGAACACTTCAATACCTTATATTGCACAGTTAGCAGAGTAACAGCCTCATCGATGTGGTGGTAGTATATGACCCTGGCATGACTGCAACAAGAGTTCGACTCTCTTTCGAGGTTCAGGATTTTGCATACCATTCAGCGTCCGTGGAAATAAAAATCGTTACAGTTTCTCTGCATTGAGAGAGGTGACCGACGAAACTCGTTTGCAAAAGTATTTCTTCTGCATCTTTTCCTATAAAACTCACGAATGCGGCGTGTTAACTTTTCTGAATGCTGAATGTATAGATTTGATGCTCACTCGCTGAATTTCATGCAACTTTGGCAATGAAAAAGATCACGACTACGACCTGCTTAGGATATGTTGCAGCTGATTGTCCTGCTCTCTAACCAAACCTTTCTCAATTCGCCAAACTTTCCGCGACCACGGGGCAAAACTGAAAACCCGTCCATGGATGTGGGAAGAGATGGGGCGAACTATGCCCGGCAACGTCAGTCAGAGGAATCAAATCCTCTATCCGGACATCGATAGGATGGAAACAGAAGTAGCAATTGAAGTGTAACATGTCATCATCAATCTCCATGAAGACGGAGGTAATGTTTAGCGTTTCCGCTTTCGTTCCTCTTAGCAGAAAAGCAGCTCCTTCTTTTACCGAGGTGGAAAACGCGGGAAAATGGTCAGAATATTCTACATCGGTTAGCACTTGTAGATATTTCTTTCACAATGTTCAAGTCCTATGTAGTGGTCAAAATTTTACATGATACGCAGTACTATTCCATATATATTTACAACATCAAATTACTGCCAGATAAGCGAAATGAAATGCTCTTGCGGACCACCGATATATAAAGTTAATGCTGCGACCTCACAAATAAGTCTGGTACAAATTCGCCGTCCTCTAGAGAAGTTCAGCACCTCTTCAATTCCCTGAATGCAAAGCAAGATATTTCCGAGGCTCCAGTTCTTCTATCACTCCTGTCAAAGCACAGTACATAGACGCCGACATCGATAGACCGTTCACTGCCGCTCTGGTATGCACACTTCGGCATTATCTGTACAGATTTTTCTCGATGATCTGTAAGAATACTGCAGTTCTGTTAGACATTTCTCGAGCTTATGTATAGAATGGTGAAAAGTCGGTTTCCAACTAACACCTCAAGTGAAAAGTTTTCAACGCTGGACAAATCTAATATGATGAAGTTCAAGCAGTCGATGGAAAGGAGCATCAGAATGCCATGGACTTCTTTGTTAATTGTAAGAGAGGCAGGAATTTCAGTGTAATTGAACTCTGTAAGTACGAGTCAATTTCTAATAGTACTTTATATCGTCCACAATTCATACTTAAGCGCAAAAAATTAAGTATCGAAGATCTTGATAACTCAAAGCTGTATTTTCCGCCAATCATTGAAATTAATTACTTTTCAGTGAAGTAGACAAAAATGTTCGGCCTGCATAAGATTAATGTTTAACTTTTTATTGAACCTAATGTCTCATTGTTGTTGTCTTCTTCTGACCCCAAACACTGAAAAAACGACGAGACATTTTTTTGCCCATGGCTACATTAGAGAAAATTCTGCTTTCATCAACAAAAATTCATTTTAAATGCTCAAATTCGCTCTATAATTTGAAAAATTAACAGATGCAACTATATATGCGTACGTTATACCTGGTAGGTCAAACTCTGGAATAACTCGAATGCCTCGGATTCTAGCGATAGAAGAATTTCCTGTACTGTTTTTGGTGTGTAGACTGACGTGAGGAATAAGCGTCCTCCAATACGTTTACATTCATCACTACCAAATACTATCAAAGAATTCACCACTCGTGAAAGTTGAGGAAACGATTTGAAGACATACGGAAACGTTTTGCTATCCACTAGATTCCAGTGCAACACATTCATGTTGTTCATAGCCAAGATATCTTATATATAAAATTAATCACTTTCAAATGAATCAATAAGCTACAAATTTCAATTGAGCTACTCGATGTGAAGCGAAAATTATGACAGAAATTGATCGAGCCCATTATCAGTGTCAATGGCCTTGATTAGTCCCGAAACATCAGACTGTTATGAAAGGCATTTTACCAAAAAGCGTTCAAATTTGCGATTTTGAGAAAATATCGAAAGTTTGCAAAAAATACCAAAAAGAGTAACCCTCAATTCCTTATATTTAAACCACTCTTTTTGCAGTGTTACGATGTTCCAATAATAGCAAAGAGAATTGAGTGGTGAGCAAAAATTCCACCTCGACCGGGAGTTGAACCCGCGTTTCACCCATACCGGAGGCGTGTGCTATCACTACAACACCGAGGCCACGGCTTACGTAACAATGATTTTTGCACTCAATCAATTCTCTTTGGTAAATTTAAAACATTATAAGACTGCGAAAAGGCACGAGAGGAAGGGAATGTAAAAATTCCACACGAATCGTGTATCATAAACAAGTAATGTTTGATATTTATTTATTCTAATCACTATTCGTATTTATACCTCTTCTTTCGACGAAACAGACGCCCGTGTAGCACTAAGCCTAGCAGCTCAAAGCAAGTCATATCCTTATCAGGTTATTCGTATTTATCTACTTATTATTTACTATCGCTTAAATGATTTTTTATTGATTATCATTGCTTATTAATCTGCTTTCATTATTCTTTGCTCTTATTTATTTATTCTTTATTTTTCGCTGTTATTTCATTTTAATTTAGTGCTTATTTCTTTATTATCTTATATATTCATTTTTTTCCAGTGTGCTGGATCTTTTAGATATCAAGCAATGTTTTTTTTTTGTTGTGTACGATGGAGCCTCGCTACCGTCGACGTATACATTATTGTTTTAGTATATTAAATGGTATTGTGCTTATAAGATCATTTGATTGAATTTCGTCGCTAATGCTCAAAAATCCAGCCTGTAGGAAAGATTTAGACAAGGTTCTTACAAAACCCTATTGTTTTTTTTGGCCAAGACGTCTTCACTTTACTTAGAGCTACAAAATTTTGAGTATAATATCAGCAGTCAATTTCAATGATATGAATCTTAATTGTCTCAACCAATCCAATTTAGTGAAATAAAAAACTACGCAATTAAAGTGACCTTATCTAGAGTATCCTGTTATGAAGGCCGGTTTAAAAAGCTCGAAAAAGTAGATTAAAGAGATATGGTTCTGATCCTGGCCGATTATTATGCAGATTTCTTAGTTTTCATGTTTAAGATTCATTCCGTAGAAACTGGAGTTACTTACACTATCTTACGGCAAAGCAAGATTATTAGCAAAGGTTTTTATATATTTCTCATTCTCAAGATGATACGTTAGTGCGAAAACAAAAATTTGCGTGGAAAACACCAAGATCCTTCCTGTGTCCTCCGATGGTGTTAGTTGAAATAGTTTCTGAAACAGTTTTATTTTGGTAATTTTAGTTATTTTAGTTTAGCAGGAACGGTCCTACAAAAATAAGCATTTTTACAGAATGTCCTTTCATTCGTACAACCCACTTGATTTCTCTGGATGTGACTTGAAAACTGACCAACTGCAGATATAATTACTGCAGGCACTCGTCTTGACACATTATGTCAATAAAGAAAGAAAAGGATTAACCCTGGAAAGTTAGTCATAGCAAAGTTTTCTAACCTCGTGTGATTTCATGACAAAGACGGATTGTTGAGCCTTGTGAATGAAACAGGTTATTTGCTGTTGTGAAATATTGTTGCGCTGTTGTGATATAAATTCATGCTGCTCTGTGACTCAGTGCACAACAAGCCGCCCTTGACGTGAAACCTCTCCAGTTCTGAATTGGCGCTTCAACGCCACTTCACACAGAATGCTTTTCAAAGCCTTAAAACGTTGTTCAAATTTCCTAGATGAAGTTTCTAACTGTATAGATGATGACACAAACTTTAATTCCCCCGTGTAGTCGTGCAAAACGAAACTCCAGTTCATGTCACCACAATGGTTCAGCTGAAAGTAACTTTTGCTTAAGAAACATGGAAGTGTTTAATTAAATCTTTGCCGATACTCTTTCTACTCTTTCGCGCTCTTATCCATTTCGATCCGACAAATAAATATTCAGCTCCATTCGCTTGGCAAGCACTTCTTATAAGAGTTTACTAGTCATTCAAAATCTTGAATCCTCGGCTAGCGGAGAACGTGACCTGTTTTTGAAAAAACCTTTTTCGACCTGTTCACAGGATGAAAACCATTGTGTTTCACACTCGGATTTTTTCTGCAAGACAGAGCTCGTTCTTTGGACTAACACTAACATTCCATAGGGGATTCAGGGATTACAAGCTATGCTTATTTTATAGAAAAAATGCTTCACTGTAGTGTATCGAAGAAATAAGATTGTTTCACAAGCGCGTTCATGGGTACATTGGCCAATTCACAGGCTCGCGGTGGGGTTGGAGCAGTGATCAATTAATTTTCCACAACATGAAAGTGCGATGCTCCTTATTTATTTGGGAATCGCTTCTCTGCTTTCAAGAAAATCCAGAATAAAAGAATGATTCTGATACTACAAGGTTTTCACTATATGTTAATGTGTTTTTCGTGCTTCCAGAGAAGTGACAGTTGATTTGCGCAGCCGATGTGAAAAGTAATTTTATTTTGAATTTCATAGCCTCCTGAAAGAGTCTTTTGGAGAATCAACTGCGTAGCGCGTTAGCGGGAGATTTAGCTTTTGAATGATCAATAACACTCTTAGAAAAGTTCTTGTCCAGTAAATGGGGTTGAAATTTCATTTGTCTCCTTATATTGAACAAGAACCCTCTTCAGTAATTGAGGGCTATCGTGAGAATATTCTGTACAAAGCAGATTCGTGAGCTAGTTCGACGCCTACGGAAATTCTCAAATCTGTTAGGAACATTGTTTTGAAAAAAGTGAGCAGTGGATCTTAATACGCAATGTCTAAGTCACTGCTTTTCTTCCGGCGTCTCCTTCCACTAAATCGTTTCGCAAGCTCATCAAACGCCTATAATCAAGTAGAGCGTGGTCTTTGTGATATCCTTTGAGAAAATTTTTTCTCTTATTAGAATAATGATTAGTTCTCAAGTCGAATCTGATAATGATTTTTTTTACTACTTACTCTTCTCCTACTTAGCTGACCATTCGCTATGTACTGTTTCGATAGTAATTAAAAATAAAAAATGAAATGAAAAATTTTTTTAGGAACTATGTGAATCAACCAATTCAACCCTTCCAAGTCCAAATAATTGGTGTTCTCATAATGTGCGACAGAACTAGTCCACTTCATTAGCGATTTCAAGAAATTGCAAGTTTTATCAGTGTTATCTGTTGCCATGTTCTGGAACGGTTCATTGATGTATTATTTTTAAGTTCTTCAAACTCTAAGCAAAACTGCTATAAAGTTTGACTTCGTTCAACGCTTTCTTCAATAGCGTTACTATTGCCTATTTAGTTGTTTCAAATCTCCTGAAAGACGCCGTTTCTTCTCAATCGAGACTATTCAACAGTACGTTTTGGAAGTTTTTCCTTTTCTGTTGTGGTACTGTAAAAAACATACATGGTGTACCAGCCTACGCTTCCGCTTTATTAACGCTTTGTAAACTTTAAACAAGTGTTGAAAGTAATTTTTTTCAGAGCACATTGCCTCAATATGAACAAGGTCCTAGTTCCAGAAGAAGGAGTATTCATCGTATTTGCTTAAGTTAGCATAGGTTTTCGGCGATAACAATTTCTGTGCTTTCCGCATCTTTCAATAACAATCATTTCTACCTTAGGTGATTTCTGTCATTTCAGATTACTACTGTAACCCTACTGCTTTCTATGGCACACCAGAACAAAAAGCACTAGTCCTTGGCGGTATTGCAACCATATGGGGAGATTCGTGGTCAATACGAATATCGAGAGCATACTCTGGTGGGAATTGTTTACTCTTATGAGCTGGAAAATAAATAAACCATTTAATATTCAAAAGATTAACACGCTTCGCTATGCAGTAAGATCTGATCCAACCTAAAGATTTACTATGTATTAGGAGAACTAATCTCCTGAGAAGGAATTCTATATCGACCAGTACTTGGAAATTAAATAAACCCTACTATAATTTTGCCACAAAGGTGTGTAAATTACAAGATCAAAAGAATTAATATCTCACAGCTACGTAGCCTCGCCAATTTTTCACTCTATTTCCTCAGAGCACAAAATTAGACAAGAGTAGTTTTTGGTTAGTTCCTAAATCCTGCTCACAGAAAACATGACTTCTGGAGAGTCGGAGAGGGCGCTTGTGCTAATACTGCAGCAACAGATTTTCTATAAACGCTGGTTATGCTCCACGAGCCAGAGCAAATAACAGTTTGATGACTTGATATTGACGCTGCGTGTGTGTGTGTGTATGTGTGTGTGGGTGTGTGTGTGTGTGTGTGTGTGTGTGTGTGTGTGTGTGTGTGTGTGTGTGTGTGTGTGTGTGTGTGTGTGTATGTGTGTGATCTGATTCATCTTCGGTTCAAGTAGATGGCAACACCGGAAGACACTTAAATAAGGTCCCGATTGATCAGCTGATTCTTGATGCTGGAGTCCCAAAGGTTCGCACATGTCGTTCTCGTATTAAATTCAATGCATTTGTTCAATTACATACAGTATTCCTTAAAAAGCTCTGCCTATGCTGACGTAAAGAATATCTCAAATGGGACGTCCAAAGTGAGCTCACTTTTTACAACATGTTGATCTGATGTGAATGGCCAACGAGGGCCCATCTGAAACCAACTGGTCTCTTTTAATCGTTTGCGCCCACCTTGATGCACCTCAAAATTGTCACATGATATGTAATCATCAAATTTCACCAACTGAGACTGAGAAATAACCAAACAGTTCAATTGACTTGCGTTGAAGATCTTGCATAGGAGTTGAACGTCCGCAAGCATTCCTAACACGCAATCAGAGAAAGGAAGTATAGCGCAGTGGATGGTGATGGCTGCAGTAAGAAACGTTTGATTTGATGGGTTCTTTCAACAATCTTTTGCAATCACCTGGAAAAACCCTAGGCTGACCAACTTCGAAATCAAAAGAACAGTCAGCCATAACAGAATTTCACAAGATCCATGAGGAAGACGAAATGATCAAAAACCAGTTAGAGCAAGGCGCAAAAGGCTCGAGATCTTTGCGAAGAACAAATACCGAGAGAAAATCGAATGCAAGGAGCGCTGGGATACGTGTATAGTCACGTAAAAAAGAAAAAGTCAGCGGACAGATTTGACTCGTTTTGTCCCCAAAAACACTACTGTTGTTACTGCGGAAACTTCTTGATTAATTGAACGATATTTTGAGTATTACCATATATATATCGTTTCGCTTTTTTTGTTTCGCAGACGAGATTTCGTTTCATTGAATCAAATATATGCAGAGTTTCATAACATACATTCCTCTCTGATCCTCCTTGATGACTACTTTCTAACCTCGCTACAAACAATCAGTATAGTCTATAAGAATGTACAGAACTTCAATGAGGCTTCTACCTCAGAGACACACAAATGTTTCGCAGGTATCGCGCTCCTAATCAGTGGCCCACGCCCCCAACTCAGCCCTACTTTGTAGCAGGGAGACGAGACGTAGTGGTGATAGCACAACGGACAATTGTATTGTGTTATCATCACTTTTTCAATCGATGGATTGCGGCTGGTAGATATAAGCTGGTCTACCTCATCGGCTGTTTTGTTTATGGTGCGGTAAAAAAAAGCAGCCGATGAGGTGGAACAGTATATATCGATCAGCCGCATTCTATCGGCTGAAAAAGTTATGACAACATGATATAAAACTTTGAAAATGAGAAGAAAAGCTTAGAAAACTAATCTTTATCTAAAGCTTCACGAGGTTGGTATCTTTTCCCAATCGATTGTTCTTCTTTCCGGTCGATGGGTTTTCGCGATTGCTTGAGCTGACGTTTCGGCAAATACGCCTTCTTTTCCTGACAAGTCGGAAATGTTTAGCTGTTACACTTTGTAACAACTCGAAAGACCGACTTTCTTGAAACCTCGGCATGTTAATAATATAAAACTTTGAAAATGAAAATCTCTGACAATTCGGAAATGTTCAGCTGGTACATTTTGTAACAACTCGAAAGACCGACTTTCTTGAAACCTCGGCATGTTTAATATTATAAAACTTTGAGAAGAATCTCTGACAAGTCGAAATGTTAGCTGTACATTTGTAACACTCGAAAGACCGACTTTCTTGAAACCTCGGCATGTTAATAATATAAAACTTCGAAAATGAGAATCTCTTGTCAGAGGTTCTCGTTTTCAAAGTTCTATATTATTAACAGCCGAGGTTTCATGAAAGTCGGTTTTTCGAGTTGATGACAACATAATGTCGTTGTTTGTACTGCCCACACGGCGAGTGGTGTGCCGCAATGGTTCTGAAGCTCTTCTCTCATGGCAGTTCGGTGGACCTACCCCAATTGAGGAATCTCATTAGCGATGTAGGTGCGTTGTACTCCCGGTTGTGGTGGGCTCAATCCGTCAAACACAGGAAATGCGGGGAGCATCGTCCCTCGGAGCTGAAGAGCAGGATCGTATGCGAAGTTGTTGGGGATCGTGGCGATCAGAGTGATGATCAAGGAAAACTTCAGGTTTCTAAGTAAGTTTCCGAACTTGATAAAAGATTTTCCAAGTAATCGGAAGTATCAATCAACATTATTTCAACTACTCTCCGTCTGCCTGAACGCAGTTCTGCTCACGCATTGGCAATGAATCAATTTCGCGCTCAAAAAACTCATTATTCTTTGATGCAAATCAATCAGTCAATTTTCGACGCAAACGATTGATGTCTCGAAAATTCTCCATGTCTGAGCACTGCTCCAATGATCTGAAGAGATGGAAATCAGACAGAGAGAAGCACCTGGCGAACACGGCGGACGATCCAAATGCTTCCAGCCCAAATCGGTCAACTTCTTTCTAGTTTTCTTGGCAACGTGTGGCTTTGCATAGTCTTGAAGCAAAATGACTCGGAGCCACGATGGTGACGTGGACGGCGCTTGATTGCAACGGTCCAGTTGCTGACAATTTCCCTCAACGTTGATGGTCTGATCAGCTTGCAACAAGTCCCAATGAATCGGCCCATCGGTCCAAGAAAATGATCAACATTGCTTATGGCGCAAATCGATTTGGTCTAGGTGTTAGTGTTGCTTGCTGACCTGGTGACAACCTTGCTTTCTCTTGTTCTTTTGAGCTTGTAGGAGATCGTACGGAATCCAATTGCTCTGGTGCAATTTCTTGCCTGCATCTTTCAAAGTCTCCAAAATGAATTGTTGCCGGAGCATGGCAGAATTGCATTCAGGCAAACGGAGAATACTTCACTTAATGTTATTTGTTACTTTTGATTACTTGGAGAAATAAATTTGGAATCTGCGGAACAAGCTCGGAAACTTAGTTGGAGATCTAATAACAGTTGGCTTAGGATAGTTGAGAGTCTACATCAGATTTTTTTCCCTCGTATAAACCTTACAGATGCAGTGCGTCAACTCATCGATTATTAGAAATATAGATTTTATCAGCCGATGGACGAGAGCCGTTATCGACTGAATTCCTCGGTATAAGAAGAGCTCAACAGGAGCACCACCGACCCGATGGTCCGACTTGTTCACGAAAAGCCAAGAAGAAAAACATCATGCTAAGGAATGCCCAGAGCAAAGAGGGCCCATTGGGTTACTTTTGCAGGCGATAGGGAAGAATGAAGGTGTTGCTGGTACCCGTTCGAGTCAATCGACGATCGACGGGAGGACAGGTGATACAGGTGATAGATTTTATGCTCACGCGAGAGTCTATTTGACAAGTTGGATTCTTCCAGTCGTTTGCACTTGCTTAGACGTACCTTGCGCAGTGTATTATCATTCAACGACTGAGGCTGAGGTATAACACGACATCTGGTTTGGCTCGCATCAAATCTTTTGTATTGGAGTTTGAAGTCCGTCGGCTAGCAATATCTACTGAAAGAAGAGCTTTTATTTCTCCAGCAGTCATTGGATCGCTGTTGGCGAGTACATGCTTATGAAATATGTTCAAAGTTTTTCGCTTCCAACTTGTCTCCTCGATTAATTCCCCATTTGATCTACGGAACCTGCTTCGTTCCATAGAAAATTGCTGTGGCCGTGAAAAAAGGAGTTTTCATTGAAAGTTTTGAAGAATTTTTTGCTCTAGCGACGCATCGCATATTTATTAAGAATCGAGACAAGCAATTGTTTCATTCTACCTAATTTATTTCACAACGGCAGGGTATAATGTGAGATTAAGCCATGAGAATTTTGAGGCACGAAGAAGACTTGGAGCTTTATGTATGAGTGATGGCCATAGAAAAGTTAGTCGTAGTTTGAGTCGTCTGCACAGACATCAAGTCCAAGTTTTCCTTGTTTCGTTGCATTTCTGCGGTTGTACTCTATGCTGAAACGCAATACCTTTGAGGATATGAACCGTCTCGTTCACAACAACAATGCTGGCTTTCAAAATATTCCTAGCGCAGAATTTCATCAGGATATCCTTAGCCATAGATAGAGAATATGAGGAACTGGAGTTCGTATGCTTTTCTTACATCGCTTTCCAATAATTCATTCAAGGGCTTCTTTCACGAAAGCGATTTGTTGTTGAATTATGAAGACACACACTACTTCACTATAAACGGTGAATTACATTTGAAAAAGATCAGTGATTACCCTGTTATAGAAGGGTCACCTCACAAAAGGGGTAATGGGAAATTGTGGCATTGAATGGAAGAAGGAGCCAAAAGCCCATGACTTTGATCAGGTGTTAACAAATGTAAGTAATGAGCTCATAGGCTATATATCGTTTTCAGCTTTGAAAATGTGCTGCTCAGACTACGACATTGAGTAACCTGAACTTGAATTCATTATCAAAAATGCTCACAGGTTTTATTCGCCTTGAATACATTTTCCAACTTTCCACGCTCTCTGCGTTGATCAATCCCTGAGGGATGCGCCATGCATTCGACTTCAATTTTTAACTTCGTTTGAGGTGATTGAATGCAAATCTGGCCTTTACAATGACTCGCGGTGGCCTCCCGCTGAACTGAGTCAATGCTGCTTATCCTCCCAGACAAGTTTGAGACCTGCCTGGCATCTATTTACCGACCCCGGAGGGATGGATGGCTTCGTGAGTCGAGTCATGAGCGAGAGATCGAACCATTGACCTCGTGTGCGACGCAGAGCACCTCTAACCACTGCGATTTTCCTATATTCATAGAACATATTTTGCTTTGATTTCTTGGTCCCATATAAAATTCTGATTGATCTCCGGCTTTATGAAGCAGTAGTTTTTCAGTATAAAAACCTCCTATCTGTGGAAAATCTGTAGTGTTTAACGAGAAAATCAGAATCCCCGAAAAGTAACGTATTTCCAATTATTACCAAAGACGTTTCCAATTTTTTGAAAATGTTGTTCAATCAGTCGATGGCTTGGAAGGTGGGAATTTTAGTACTGGGGTGATATCTGAAAAAATTTTCATTACGCTCCAATAACGATGAGAATAATGCATTTCGCTTTTGAACTCCGCTGTTTCCAGTAAACAGCAGATTGTCACAGAGAATGTTTCAAGCCATTTCGAGGTTGATACATTGGTGGCTTAAGTGCATTTCGACAATTTCGCTGGCCTCATCAGTGCCATGCGCTCGCGAATACGCAGGTCACCCTACTGATAATAGAGACCGGAAACGCTGAGGTGAAATAACGTGGTATTGTGGTTTCCACATTTTTGATATGATATAGTGAATTTTTGATTGAGTTCACAACAGATTTCTTGGTATTATGCTATGAAACTTCGATTATAAGAAGACTTTGTCGCCGCGAAAAGATAGATTATTAACGGAGGAACTTTTACGCATATTTTTTTGCATAATGAACTTGTATATACATCAAAATTCCATCCTTTTCGTTAGAAAAGTCACATCAGTAGATAAGAACGTAGTGACAACTCTTTCTTCGCACACCTTGTGACGATGCTGTGAAAATTTTATTCGTAAACGCATTTTCTGCGACAAAGAAGAAGCGAAAAATACCCATCAAAATGATGCATAATGTAATTGATAGGTTGGGAAAAGTTTGAGAAAAATGCTTGTAAAACATTTATTTATGCACCTATTACACTCAAACAAAGGCAAAACTAATAGTCAAAGTACTTCCCTTCAATTTCAAGCACTTCCTGCCACTTCTCTGGCAAGATCGATTCCGCGAGCATGAAATTCCGATTTTTTGCTGTTGAAGAAATGAATGACCGAATTGTGCATCATCAGCAACCTAATTTGCTCGCTTGTTAACCCCCACTATGAAATAAGTAGATAAAATTATATAAATTATATAATAAACCCGAGAGAGTACGGGCTCTTATATGAGCCCAGAAACACAAAAATGACCGACATTCAAAAAAGTTACACACATTTTCTCAGAATTTGTTCCCCAACCTATTACATTTATCTGAGAATATAATCTTTTATGAAACGATCACGTTTGCACCAACTTAATATTACCTATACTTCCATCGTTGCTAACCATTGATTCTCCGTTGTCATAAGTTTCCAATTCTGCCTTGACTTTCGAGTTCTAATAGCTATTTTGCTACGAGCAAAAACCAATGATGTTCATTACAATGAGCAAAAGCACGATAATGAATGTGGAATTCACCATTGTCAGATAAAGTTAAGTTTCTAATAATCGCTCACAAATAACCCAATTCATCATACTGACGATGCAAATTACCCTCTTCAACTACAATTGGTGAGTGCATTACAATGTCTCAAAAATAGTTGCTAATCTTTGAACAGCCGCTAAACATTATAACTGGTTTTTAACATGGCTTTGTTGATCAAGCGCCGCGTGTTGTCGTCACGTAACAAAATATGACTATTCTGTAGACCAACGCTAGATAGATGTCTGCAGTTTTTTTTGCTCAGTTTCCCTTCCTCATAATAGTACTTCTTTAATATGATGGTTTTACCAAGACCCCGAAACCTGAAGTGGGTTAATTCGGCAGTACGCTCTCCAAAAGGCATCCATTTTTGAGAGGCGTTTAGGAAGCTTATCTCACTCTCCAGTGATAGTGGTCGGGTGCCGTGTAAGATAAAATTCTTCTCTTATGTGACAATGAGATCGAAAAACAGTTGTTCTTCTTTACGCGAAGAAACCACGTCTAACAAGAGCAGGAATCTTTTCGCACATCAGTCTCTTTGTAATGCATCTATCGGCCGGATTATTAAGGTACGCGGCCCACTAAAGTCTTTCAGGTGATGGACAAACACTGAGAAACTAGTGTCGAGATGTCCTGCAATCTTTAAGTGGCTCTTTGGGGGCCAGTTAATTATCATCTTTGACTTTCTGTACTATGAAATCTCTAATGCGATATATTCTGACTACCTGTGCTTTATACGATCAGAACTTCTTCCCTGGTACCATAGTTCGATGATAGTTAAACTTTGAAACAACGTGTCAGATATGAACATACGATTCAAGTCATGATGCTTACGAGTATCGAATTGGAATATTTAGACCAAGTATCATAATGTACACAAAAGTAAGATAAAACAAGGACTAAGTTCAAATGGTACACAATAACAACGTAATAAACAATTAATTGCTACCGACAAATTCTGGAACACTTAAGAGCGCAAAATTTCGCACGAGCTTTTCAGTGGCACAGTATTTATCACATTTATCTAAAAAGGGTACCAGTGTAGGTATTTGCTTAATGGGTTTGGCAAAACTGATCGAAGATTCGTTTGCCAGTTGTATCAATAACATTTGTCTGTTCAGACCACGAGCATCAGCGGTAGCAGAGAGATTGTGGTCACCAAAGACACAAGCATCAAATGTATGCGAATTAATAATTGACAACATTGTGTAATGTCAAAAATTTAGGTACATGATCTTGACCTAAAATGCATGAACTGCGATGCCGTTTGGATGCTCGAGGTTTCCGTATCCAAACCATCAGCTAGCCTGATTACAGTCCTTACGAGTTCGAAGCTTAAATTCTTCCAACTATATCACAAGTTGAAACCGTTTTTCACCAAAACAGTAAACACAAAGTGATTTTTTAACTAGGCTCTTTTTCTTGCTGTTGATTTATGATCATAATGATCGAGCTTTTCTCTGGAATATTTATTGTATAGCAGTCCATAAAAACGTTCAGAATGTATGTCTTCTACATAGCATTTCTGTGAGGAAAGCGCTCCTGGGCTTTGCCGAGAAGAGAATTAGTAAAAGTGAAGTAAATAAAAGTAATAGCATAAAAGGGCAATAGTGTAGAATGATTTTTAAGGGCAAATTATGTCTCACTTGATGCCAGTTCTTTCTCTACTTAGCACCAGGCCTGAATATTTTCGATACCGTTATGGGCGAAAACTATATTAACTCTTTCCACTCAACCGCGACGCTTCAGTGTTGGTATGAAGCTACAAATATATATCCAATATCGTTAAGTCACGTGGAAAATTTCAAATGTCAAACGGCAATCAAACTCGCATCTCACCCTTTCCAAAACGCCTGCTAACCACCTGCACGATTGACGCTCCTGCTCTGCTACCACTCTTTTTTCCCACACAAGGCATCGATCTCTCGCCAACAAACGTCAACGGTTTGGCTAGGCAACCACATCTCGGCTTTGAACGTAATTATTCTGAAAGATATTGGATTTGTGTATAACACAACATTATTAGGTATGTATTCAAGACATCATGAAACCGCTAAAGCGGTAAGAAAAAAAAGACTTTGGCTGGGTTAACATATACTCAACATCCGTCACAGTACCTTGGTGCCCGTCATAAAAAAACCAGCCGGCAAATTTCATGTAAGCTAAAGAAAAAATGAGTACCTACACATGTCTATGCAGAAGCAAGGGATAGGGGATGAAGTGTTTCTTATGAAGACTAACAGCTCACATCATACAATATTCCATGTACGATCGTTCAAAAATAGCCAGTAGTGTTGAGAGACATGCAGAAATATAAACTTTATCGCGATAGAGTTTAGTTGAGTACCCCAAGTTTTCAAAAGGTGCATGCAAAGCACTGCAGTTTTTGGGCTGCCGTTCATTCTGCATTGCTAGCACATATTATGGAGAATCAACCACGGTAGCCAACTTTGGTAGCCTGATGCCCTGTACTGCACAAAACCAGCCGGTAGGCTCTGTGCAATTGTGGAGCAAAATCGACTATTTCTACATGTTTTTACACCGGTTGGACTCGGCAGTATTAAAAAATTTGACTCATCAGTTGTCGTTATAAGATATAATATTGTAACATTACATCATAATCAGAACGGCAGTTGAATAAAGTATTTTTGTCGATTACTAATGATCATTAGTTGTCGGCTCAACAAGGTTTAATGCCAAAGTGTGTATACCAGAGCGGCAGTTGACGGTCTATCGATGTCGGCATCTATGTACTGTATTTTGATAGAAGTGATAGAAAGACTGGAGCCTCTCAAATATCTTGCTTTGCATTCAGAGCGTTGAAGAGGTGCTGAACTTCTCTAGAGGGCGGCGAATTTGTACGATACTTATTTGTGAGGTCGCAGCATTAACTTTATATATCGGTGGTCCGCAAGAGCATTTCATTTCGCTTGTCTGGCAGTAATATGATGTTGTAAATATATAAGGAATAGTATTGAGTATCATGTAGAATTTTGACCACCACATAGAACTTGAACATTGTGACAGAAATATCCACAAGTGCTTACCGATGTGGAATGTTCTGAACATTTTCCCGCGCTTTCCACCTCGGTAAAAGAAGGAGTTGCTTTTCTGCTAAGAGGAACGAAAGCGGAAACGCTAAACTTTACCTCCGTCTTCATGGAGATTGATGATGACATGTCACTTCAATTGCTAATTCTCTTTCCATGCTATCGAAGTCCGGATAGAGGATTTGATTCCTCTGACTGACGTTGCTGGGCATAGTTCGGCCCCATCTCTTCCCACATCCATGGGCGAGTTTTCAGTTTTTGCCCCGTGGTCGCGGAAAGTTTGGCGATTGGAGAAAGGTTTGGTTAGTGAGCAGGACAATAGCTGCAACGTATCCTAAGCAGGTCGTAGTCGTGATTTTTTTCATTGCAAAAGTTGCATGAAATACAGCGAGTGAGCATCAAATCTATACATTCAGCATTCAAAAAGTTAACACGCCGCATTCGTGAGTTTTATAGGAAAAGACGCAGAAGAAATATTTTGCAAACGAGTTTCCTTGATCATCTCTCTCACTGCAGAGAAACTGTACTAAATAACCATGCATGGTAGCCAATTCTGGATTGAAAGCCGTTATTTCCATTCCAAGCCTAACCGAGGACGATTGGTTGTTGACAGATCAATGTCTTTGTGTCGCAGAAATCCTGACGGCACAAGAGGAGTGTTGCTAGTGCAGTTGGTTAGCACGCGCTCTCAAAAAGTTGAAGTATGGGTTCGATGTTCGTTGACATCAGAGCTTTTGCTCATCACTCAACATCACTGAATCCTTCTTTGTACAAGCATTAGCGGAATGTATTCACTTTTGGTTAACATGAGCATCTTACAACCAGCTTCCATCCTAGTATTTCCACGTTAAGGCTTTGTGAACTTTCAGCATTGTTGATTCTACATGAGGCATCGGTTTGTTTTCGAAAATTAATGAAGCTGTGCTCAGTTCCTACCTGACTAGCCACAGAAACTTACTCGAAACTAGTGTTTCCCATTAATATTCTTGGCGTTTATAATAGCATAAACTTCAGTCAAAGCTAGTTCTAACTAAGCAAAATACAAAGCGGAATATGGTATCGTTTTGAATATTTTCAATCAAATCAAGAAGTTTCCGCAGTAACAGCAGTAGTGTTATCGTGGACAGAGCGATTCAAATCTGTTCTTTGGCTTTTTCTTTTTCATATGACTCTACAACTATGTCCAGCATTTCTAGCATTTACTTTTCTCCTCATATTTATAGTGCATAAAAAATATTCAGAGAGTTTGCGTGTTGTTGTGGCTGCTTTTTCGCAGACTCCGTCATTGCCATTGACATCATAAAATCCTGCTAGGGTTGCCTTACAGTCTCGAATATGGTCAGCTTGAGGCTTTTGCTGACAAATGCAAGAGACTTTTGAGGGGATGAATCGAATCAGTTTTTTGTGACTGTGCGTATCACCATCCACTGATCTCTTTCTATCTCTTTCTTTGATTTCGAGATACAAGTGCTCAAAAGACGAACAACTCAACAACACGCAGGTTACTAGAGTGGTTGAAGATGTATGAAGCGCGAAGAATATCGACCTAAATGATGTGAAAGTAATACATAAGAACAGAGTTGAAACAAAAGCTGAACGAGTGAATTTAAAAAAAAAATTAAAAGCCGGCTATCGGTTGTATAGATCACATTATATTGTTGATTATATTTGCAGAAAGATTTGATACTAGCCTTAGAAATTGGCTCATAGGGAAAGCAATCATGATCCAATCACATTTCACTGATTCAAAACTGGCACGATATTGGGAGCGTAACTACTTTTACGAAGAACTTGTACGCCGCATTGGTGTCCACTATACTCAGGTCTCTTTGTTCAGTCAGTAGAAATTGACGAGATATACTTTTCAAACTGAATTTATTCAGTCCGATGTGAATAATCAATAACTATTACCTTCATGGACAAGTTTTTACTAAGCTTTTGAAAACCTCGTATAAGATCATCATGAAACGAAATGGATAAAGACGACTTACTACTTCGGAAAGAATGTAACTTGTTCAGTTCATCGTTGTTTTGGAGAGAAAGCAGTACGCACATTCTTTTTCCTCCCGCTGACCTTTCAAAATCGAAGTGTATAATTCTTTTTCTCTCCTTTAGTCAGTAATGTTAAACATGGTTTGCATTTTGTTTTAGATTCACCATTATCCTCGGCGCGCGATCTTTTGAAATCATTTTGGATTAAAAGGATCGTAGGAGTCAAGGTTTCTTATATTGATTTTACTTTCAATTTACTTTCATTCATTATTCATTCACTCATTCAGATTTTGCTTCCATTAGAGGTGGATTGGTGACTCTCTATTCTTACGATGGAAGAACTATAGAATGAATAATACTTGAAAATTCTAGAGAGTAAACTTACAAAAGCAACAACTAAGCGGTTCGGTACAAACGTGCATGGGCTTACATCAACTTTCTGTTAACGCGGCTCAAAAACTTATTGAGAAATTACATTTGTGCGAACTTGGCTACATGCGACATCATCGAAATGAGTGCAGTGGGAAAAAAACACTAGAAAGCAATTGTTGATCGATAATTATTCGTTAACTTTTAAATTAATTACATTCAATAGTTCGTGAGTCAGCTCTCTTCTGATTGTAGCGAGTCAATGAATTGACATTCGCATCCAAGCCACGTCAACTGTGATCAAATATTTGAAATAATATTATACAAAACTTCCTTCGTTGATAACTTGACTCTAACTTTCATATTCGCAGCACTTACCACTTGACCTACCCTAAACTCCCACCTTCAAACGTTCAGCCTGTCGCTGTGTTTGTCAGTCCTTGTGGTAAACTATGCTGCTGCTGCATGTGGGTATTGACATTATTGTACTATACAACTGTGAAAGAACTCTTATCAGTACCTAAAATTTTTCGGAAAAATTCCTCAAATAAGACGGCAGTTATTCCATTTTTTTTGCGGTAAACCGCTTGTCATAGTTTCAAATCATTTATTCTCCACGACATTACTATTTATATGGCGTCAGTAGTGCAACAGGTTAGAGCACGCGCTCCGGATAGAGTGAGACATGGGTTCGAGTCCCACCTGACGCGAAAGTTATACACATCACTCTACATCAATGGGTATATCAAGATTTTCTTGATCTTGAAGTGAATCTTTTTGGAAAAGTTGTACCATGACTACTGATTATTCTCAAGAGCGGAACTTCGAGAAAAGCAGTACATTAGTGAATGTTGATCTGCATTGTATTCCAGTATTTATCTCATGAGAAATGACAGTGCAGCTGAACCCTCATGTGCGTATTCACGAATGGTTTGATGGATCGCAGAGGACACGGACATAACGATAACTGGAACGAAATGTCTCCCAGGTTATTAATCTAATTCGAAAAGAAACGACTATCCACTCGCGTTTTTCAGCCATAGTTGAAGAGAAAACAAGTAGCAGAACATTATAGTCTTGCGATATCGAGGTTCTTATGTGGAAAAAAACAAAATTTCCATTCTTTGTTTACCCCTCCACTTCGTTATCAGACGTTTGTGGGCGAGCGCATAGTAGATCTACAATGGGGTTGCTCTCGTTTTGATATCATTTACTAAAAATAGCAAAATGAGACATTTCAAAAGGTCAATGCTAGACGAACTCAATTTAGGCAATATTTTCGGTTAGCTCATTTCAGTGACAGATAAAGAAGTTTGCAAGTTTTGTTTGAATAGTGTATATTGGAAGGGTTACTGAATTCAGGAGTTCTAACTGGCATATGAATAGTAGGCACTTTTCTGTTACAAGGGAACAAATGAACATCGGCCTCATCCGTTGTACAAGAATTTTTCATAGGAGTACTATTAATTACTCAGAAGCTTGAATCTCTGGCTAGAGCCGTACATGACTAGTTTCCGGAAAGACCCTTTTGAAGTTCAAAATGAAATTATGTTTCACAAGCCCATATTTCTCGCCGAACGGAGCACTTTTTTAGATTACTATTAATCATGCGATAACAATAAAACTCAATGATTCCGGCTCTGCGCATATTTTCTGAAAAGAGTATTTCTCTGCAGTGCCATACTCCAGTTATTTTTGAAGATCAACAAGTGCGAGTAATCATAGGGACCAATCTTCTTTCCCAAAATTGCAAAATTGGAGCTCATTATGAACCAACCCCACTCATAGTAAGACCCTTGTGACCACCTAAATAGCTAGAATGCCGCCTTTCCGAACAGACAGAAAGGCTATACAAAATTCTGTGTTCATCTTCAACGCGGAAGAGGTAGGCGATCCCATTGTCGCTGTGGCGGCGGCTCCCGCTCCAACGATGGGATGCTCTGTCAGTCAGCATTCTCCGTCGCGCATCAAGAAGGAGAAATCTCTAACAATATCTAAGGTAATACGGATAGTGTTTCAAAACCTTCATGGAGAACGAAATAGAGTAAATGAATGGAGTGCAAGAATTGCTGACATTCGCGAAGTAAGAGGATAAATAAAGTAAATATAGACTTCCTTTTTTGTATCGTCTATTACCTGTTGATTTTTAGCATTGCGATTATATGTTAGTGTGAAACACAATTACAAACGATCATCTTACAGCATGGAGTTCTAGAACACGTTTCAATCTTCTCCAGTCCATTGTTGTTTCTCTATCCTGTTCGTTTTTAACGCCCCTATTCAATGATAGGCCTGCATGTGCGTATTCTTTGACGCCTATCCTGCTTCATCTGTAAGGCAGGGTTTTTTCGATAGTTCAAGTGTGAAATCACTTTGATCTGGCCATATATTAGCCATATTTCATGCATAATGCGACGCCAAATTTTGTCTTTAACATCTATATCCTATATCTATTGATGTAGAGCAATGTGCAAAACCTCCGCGTCAGGCGGGACTAGAACCCGCACGTCACTCTTTCCGGGAATTCGTGCTCTATCCGTTACACTACTGACGCTCATTTTTCACATCGCTCTTTTTACGCTTCAGCGCCCCAATCTGCCAGCCGCCAGCCGTCAACGGCCTGACCCGGGTAGTCGGTCACGATTACGGTATGACATTGAACTTAAACACGATGACAGATATCGGATATTAAAGATCAAATGATATTCGTTTTTATTTAACCGCTTATAGCGGTGGTATGATGTTTCAAATACATACTCACTGATGTAGAGCAATGTGCAAAACTTTCGCGTCTGGTGGGACTAGAACCCGCACCTCACTCTTTCAGGTAATGCGTGCTTTATCTGTTACACTAGTGACGCCCATTTTGCACATCGTTCTTTCTACGCTTTTATCCTATATCTGTCAGCGTAACTAGGTTCACTGCCGACATCGACCACCACGTCAAAAAGTTAGTGGTTGGTTGCTGACGAACTGATGCGTTGTAGAGTAGAAAGAGTGCTGGCAAAGCTACAGAAGTACATCGTGATAGAGCACGTGATTACGGATAGGCTGAAGTGCGAGTTCAAGTCCCGCTTGACGCCAAATTTCGCACATCTCTTACCGCCACTGCATGGGAAGACAGTTTTTGAGCCTATTACTGACCGAAAAGCTTAGGCTCGTTTTAATTCTCTACATATAAAACCGGGGGTTGGGGAAGATTTTGTGCACATGCATACAGATAATTCATGAAAGGCTCAATCGATATTACCTCTCTTCACATGGGCTTCACCGATAACTTTTCAATATAAGCTGCTTTCCATGTTATCATATTGTGTAAAAAATGAAATGGACACTTATCACTCGGCGGTTCAAGATCTAATGAGCATCCTAAGAAATCGCTTCTGCTACATGGGAATTGAGCACACGCCCCTTTAATATGCTGGGCAAAGAGACAAATGAACAAGCACATCTAAATCCTTTCTGGAATGCGCCACCATCTTTATCATCCCTTTCAGGACGAAATGTATTCTTGAATATGCGAACTTCCGGAGACCTCTCAATCTGTAGGAATACTTTCCTCAAAGCTCTTTGTAGCCATTTAAAAGCTCAAATCTCTGTAACAATATGGTATGCTTGATTTATATAGGCATATAAGCACGGTACATTTTCCAATAGACGAAAATTTGCGAAGCTCGAACATTTGAGGAGCTTTGTACAGTTCGCTTAATCGGCCATTCTACTTTTTAAGAGACAAAGGTTCTCAGCAAGGTTGCCTAGAACTACGACATGGGATCCAATATAGTAACATAAAGTAACGACATTGAAGCTGCAGTAATTAGTCGACTGCTGCTCCCTAACAAATACAAACTGTGGACACATGTAACTTCTGCACTCAGCAACATAGTTCATAACGGTTGAATCTGATTTTAGTCAGCTTCCGGATGTCTTCCATAAAATTATCATTCCCACAATTATTTTGTAAACCAGCTCTCCTTTGACCTCGACATTAACAGTCACTAAAAAATCACTGACCAGAAAATAGTGTGAAGTTGATTTATAGAAAGCTATATTCAAATAAGGTCTCGTAGTTTTCTTTTGCTTTAGAGACAATATTTTGAGCCGATAGGAATTTTTAACTTGAACGGAGCGAAGTAGATTTACAGTGAAAACGCACAATTGTGAATAAAGACGCTGAAACGTAAGCCGAATAAGCTTTTGCACCAGTCTCGTGGCATTAAATAAATGCGACAAATATGTTTATCGAAACAAAAATCATCGATTTTTCAAATAAATTAGTAGCGCCAATCGTTCCAACTCCAAATGCTGCCTTTTGAAAATATATAGGCCTCCTGTACATTATTAAATGTTCTCGTAAGTTTTGACACTAGAGTAAGAAACACCGAACTAATTGGCCAGAAGTGATTGAAATTGCTTGACAACACTATTCATAGTATGCGATATCAACTTGAAAACATTTTTGCCGTCTCTCAGGCAACTAATCATTAGCGTCTTGTGCATCTTTTTCTGAGTTTTCTTCTGATACGAAATTTGCCCATGCCTGCTGTATCATGGCCACTCAACGAAGCCTTTATCACAATTTACTGCTTCACGAATATGAATTTGGGCACGATGCACAGACCACCTTTGAGAGTCTCAGCCGTGTAAGAACTCAATGATTTGTGTGGAGGCGAACAGCGTTTCGGTTCTTTGCTGAGTTTAGCGCCGGCCACACAAATTCAAAAGATTAACTGCGCTACAGTTAACCTCCGAATGTCACTCATAAATAATATGCATAAGCAGATATTTTGGAAACCAACTTATATTGGACCTCATTATTAGCGACTACTTAAAACGTTGTAGCCCACCAATTAAGGTAAAGTCGGTCAAAAAAACTTTGTTCGACTAATGTTTCGCCGTCTTCTTCTGCTTCAGGGACAATAATTTGAGTAGGCATATTTAATTTAAACGGAGGAAGAAGTAGATTTACAGCGAAGCCGTACAACTGTTAATGAATACGTCGGAACGTGAACCGGGTGAACCTTTGAAACTAGGTCTATAAAAAAATCGACATGGTATTGGTTCTAAAGTAGTTGGAATCTCTCATAAACTGCTCTGAGCTTTGCAACATTTACAATTCGTTTATGTCACTCTGTTGCCAATATATTGGTTGTCGATTGATTTAGTACTCGGTAATCACAGGGCTTAATTTTCCAATAATGGGATTTCGTTTTTATCGTCATCGCTGAAGCAACTGCGTATTCTAACGAGGTAAGTGCAGCTATTAAACGCTGAGTAGAAAACGCAGGTCCGGATAATTCAATAGCAGTTGGCGAGTAGCCCCTTAATACACTAAAGCGCCAATTAGGTCGCAATCCACTGTGTGACCGCTTCTGAGAAGCAAAGGATTGCCAAGTTTGCTTAAACGCTAGGGACGACAAATGCATGAGATCTGGTACAATTTACCTAATCTGTTGCGAAGCATGCGGTAATAAAATCATTGACGAAACGGGTAGACTACTTTGCGAACGTGTAAAAAAAACGCCCAACTGGGAAACGTAACTCCAACCCAACTTCCTGGCATTAGTCAGGTTCAGCCTCACTCATACACTGACTCTAAGCGGCTGGTTTTTAATGCATAATTGAAAGACCAACACCTGAATGGTACATATGTACTGCACTGCACTTCTGACCACCAAGCCACAAACACACTCTCAGATAGACACAAACTTATTGAGCAACATGGACTTTGATATAGCCCTTCAGTGGAACTGAAAGGTGTAACGAAAACAATGCTTGCGTGTCCTCTCTGTCCGGGCACTTACGGAGATTTTTGTGCACCGCAACGAGAATCTTGTATTTATGCCGCAAATTTTGTCTTGAGGGAACTCGGTCTCCATTAAATGACACGCTATTACAGAAGAGACTTCTGTACAGGTTGTTCTAGTGGGCCAACTTTCCTTCTGTCTCTATTACGGACCAGCTAGAGATGGCCGTCATGACGAAACGGCCAGTTGTTGAAAGTCAGCCCCGAAAACTGACTCACTTTCTCCTCTTAGCTCTCCAGCGATAGAACTAATAACCTTTGCTTCAGTAAGGCTGTGAAGACCGTATGATCACTTTCAGAGGAAGTTTGCCTATTTGGTTATTAGGAGCGATTGCATCATTATGCCATCACACATCTGGTTCGTTGTCAACGAATTGTACACCTATAATAACCCAGTGCCAGTAAACAATCATAGCATTAACTCGAGAATCTCGATATCGTTACCACCTCAAGTCATTTCGAATTATATTTCCATGTCGTCGCCAACCTTAATTTGTAATTTCATTCGTAAAAAGACGGTTTTCAAAAGAGGTGAATCATTTTGCTTGTTTTTATTAGATGCCTATTGATGTAGAGTGATGTGCAAAACTTCAGCGTCAGGCGGGACTAAAACCCGCTCCTCACTCTTTCCGGAAATGAGTGCTCTGTCCGTTACACTGTTAACTCCCATTTGCACATCGCTCTTTCTACGCTACAGCGCACCTATCTGTCAGCCGTCAGCCGTATCCGGTGCGCTGTAGCGTACAAAGAGCGATGTGCCAAAATGGGCGTCAGTAGTGTAACGAACAGAGCACGCATTCTAGGAAAGAGTGAGGTGCGGGTTCTAGTCCCGCCTAACGCGAAAGTTTTGCACATCACTCTACATCATTGGGCATATATTTGGAACATCGTACCACCGCTATAAGCGGTTATATAAAAAATGACATTTGATTTATTACATGCTTCAATGAGACTAGCTTTTAATCGGTTGGCATAGTATTCACGTCATTCTTCGTTGAAGCCACCATATTTGACAAGACGTGGGTGAAATCTCTGTATTCTTCATATTTCTAATAAGTAAACAAACTGCTATGTTTAAAGGAAGTTTATTTAAATCTTCGTCATCGCTTGGCTTCTCAGCAATCACTTTCCATTCGATTAAATTAATTTCAAACATTCAAATTGAGAGGTTTTAGTAATATCTCTTAATAAAAGCAGGTGTTTGATAACATTACATGACGAAAATCGCCCCAGCTCCTTACATCAAACAGTGCAGTAGCAATATAATTC
This sequence comes from Parelaphostrongylus tenuis, assembly GCA_019055375.1. Classification (NCBI taxonomy): domain Eukaryota; kingdom Metazoa; phylum Nematoda; class Chromadorea; order Rhabditida; family Metastrongylidae; genus Parelaphostrongylus; species Parelaphostrongylus tenuis. The sequence goes on from JAHQIW010002451.1 coordinate 70,044, forward strand.
TGATCAACACATCCTACTAATAGAATTCGTCTGTGTTCGCCGAACGATAGAGCTAATCATCATCGCTCTGTTTTCCTTTCCATAACGCCACAAGTCTCTATTAAAAGTCTAGCAGCATTTTTCTCCAGCGAAGCTCTTAACCGTTGAGAGTCGTTATAGCCTTATCGTTGAATCTACTGAATTCATAACGACGATCACCTCGTCTGCGAAGTGCTGAACAAAAATCGGTCATTCCATTTTTCTTCTACCCAAGAAAGACTACTAAGAAAATAAAACTTTTGCTTGCGGAAACTGGAACCTATCGTATTTACGCCTTTTAGTGGTATACTTAGAACAATGCTTTCTATTTCTTTAGACTCTTAGGGTTTTTTCTTATATTGTAATATTTTAATGAGCTTCAAGCTACCGTTACACAAATCGCAGCATAGTTATGTCGAAGATTTCTTCATGCGTCCTGATGTTACCCGATGTTCTGTGCAGATCTCGTCGCCCTTTCACAGGTTATCGCCATCCTTCCTTGAAATCCGTTGCCGTACGAACTTGAATTTGGAGATCAACTCAGAGCGTTACACTCCTTACACGCTCCCGAGAGAACTGACTATAAAAAGATCGGCAGACGACGGGTTCTGCCCGGCTGATGAGTCTGTAAGGACGAAACACGTGTCTCGGGCTGTACAAGAGCCCTTACCAGGCCACATGACATGCTGGCTCAAATAATAATGGAAGAATCACTAATACATACGAAGAATCGTGCGTGCGATAACTCAGTTGCAAATAGAGTAGTAATTCTCTGCTGAGCAAAACCCTACCCCTGGATTCCCCAGATAGCCGTGCTAGGGCTTTTTTACTTTACGTCATTACAAAAGGAAGTTATAACCCCATATGGGTTATAAAATATCTCTTAGCTCCATCCAGGATGCTATCAAAAGAACGGCGATAGCTGATGCCTATGTCTTTTACCTAAGAGATGAGTGGAATTATCGAACTTACTCCAAGCCTGCAATCATTCTGTGAGATAAACCTCTGTTCTACATCACCGCTCTACGAACGGAAGTACACTCCAACAGCGATGATGCGACGAGCTATTTGGAGAAAGTATAAAAGAAAATTCCTAATTTGATAATAAGTGATGAAATTGTCATTTTCACCAAAGATGGAAGAAAAACGTTTACAAAGGCTGCGATGAAGGTTTTTCGCTACCGTCAATTATTAGTAAATGCGCGAAGTGTGCTGTAGTTTCATCTTTCTTTTGTAGTGACCAACTACTTGATAATGCTGGAGACTTGGTCCAAACTCTTTGATTGTAAAAATAAGACGTATTCACTCCCTTTGAAGTTCTTGGTAGACAGTTCGTCCTCTTTAACCAGTTCTCCTCCAGATAGCTATCACGGGAAGAGGGGCGGGATGCAGCCCTGAGCAGTGTACTATCTCCAGCTAAAAACCACTTTTTTGACGACAGCAGGGTTTTTCTTCGGTTTTTTAACTCCAATGTGTCGCATCTACAAAGTTGCTGGTTATTATGTTCAGCAAAAAGTTTAAGAAATCTTAAAAGTATCATTATTTGACATTTCTGTGTCGATTTTTTATTGATAGTTTCATATATATTTATATAATTCCCTGATTTTAGCTCTAAAGTGCTTATGGAATAGTAATAGGAAATTATAATATATAAGCTCTATTTCTAATCAATGTGCTTTATACACCGCCATCCGCCATGTTGACCGATTTCGAAAATGCATGTGGAAAGCTTGGTCTTTGACTAAATTAAACGAGAACGATGTTCATGAGAAACGGATGGGTTTTGAATGTCCCATTCACACGGAACGAAACGAAGATGTCCGGAAGCTTTAGTTACGTCTGACTAGGTACTGAAGTTGACATGATCAACGACCTTGCTCCGGAGTTGAGCAGGGGAATTGAGCGGCTTGGGGAGCGTTTAAGAGCATCGAGGACATTATGAAAAAATAGAAGAGCATGCAACTCCGTGTCCAGCTTTTCGACTTGACGGTTATCCCTGCCCTAGTATATGCAGAAACGTGGTCGCTACGTAAAGGGGATGAAAGATACTTGGCGTTATCGAACGCGTGGACGAGAGGTCGATGCTATGAGTATCCCGTATCTCGCAAATGAGAGAAAGGAACTAAAGTTTCGACCGACGTCAACGATCGAAGATCAGAAACCCCGTTCTACAAGCCATGATATCGAAAATAAGGTGGGGTGGACATGTGATGCTCTTCAACGACAGCCGATGGACGAGAGCCGTTACCGACTGGATTCCTCGGGTTGCGCTACACAGGAAGACCACCAACCCAATGGTCCAGTTTCTTCACAGAAAGCCTAGAAGAAAGATATGATACTCAGCAAATCCCTAGAGAGGAGGATTCGCTGGGCTACCTATTTCGATAAGGACTAGATAAAGGATATCACCTCAAACAGTACGTACCGTCGTTGCCGTTAATAGAAACATTATTTTTGCAATACGAGGTCCTATCGCTGAATTCGATAAATTTGGCTCGCGATCCCGGATATGATGGTGTAGTATTTGAACAAAACGATATCCCATTGTGCGAACATGTTTCTTGCCACATATCGATAACTTCAAGGGTTCTAAACTATTAGAACTGATCAAATCATACTACGCTCGAATTCGTTTGCATAACAGAATTCTTTATTGCTTTTCACTTGTTGTCAAGAAAGCATGACAATACCATTATTCGCCTTTATAAGAAGCAGAGACCAGAATTGATCACATATGCTTCATTCCGCTGCACTTTGTGTGACTGTGCTACTACCCAGAGTAACAATATTTGATACAGCAGACATCTAACTACTCCCCTAATCAAAACATTCTCGACTGTGGGTCGAGCAAGCTCATAGAAGAGCAACTGTTTGTAAATGAATTTCTGGAAGATATTTGGTACACCATGCGCCTTAGAGGTTACTGATTGAACAGTAGAGAAAACTAGGGGCGACAAATAAACAGTTGAAACAGCAGTCGCTTATATTGACTCAGTTTTTCTAAATGACCCGGACACCGATAAATCGATATGACTCCTGCCAAAATGAACGGATTTATATATCAATCAATTTCATTTCTCGTTGGTGAAACTCGAAATCACTCGAGAAAGCACAAACCATCACTTAAGACGATAACAGCCAGCATAAGGCACTTCTTGGTTTCATCAAGTTGTAATTCACGAAGTGGTTCCAACAATGTCACTACCATTTGATCGCTACATCCCCTAAGAAAAAGGCTTAAACTGATACAAAGGCAGATATAGATTCTTACCAATGATAAATATCGATGTGACTATGATATACCAACTTCTAAACCTGACCTTACGTTGGGGAAACATTCTAACGTGGAAAATATGTGCCATTGGCGTATCAGACTCCATCACAACACGCTTCATTTGTCCAATTAGCGCACAACAACCAGTAGAGTGAACAAATCTACTTTCTGCTATCAAAATCTGTTAACCTTATTGTGAATCAACCTTATTCTACATCCTATGGCAAGGACATAAAAGTAGCTGTGTATGTAGTGTTTGATCTGATCTGATTCCCATCCTTTTCCCTTATCACCAAATAAAATAGTAACAATATTAGAGGACACTTGCAACACTTGCAGATCGATGCTGAAAAACATGGGTTTTCATTTGATCTCCACATAGAATGGACTTCGTTATAAGTGTAAGTTGTTCCGCCGTTATTTTGAATTTGTTTTCAAACTAGATTTTAAAAAAATTAGAACAAAGTGTTCAAATTCTCTTCACAATAGCAGCACCATTTGAATAAAACCAAAGGCACTATCGTGCTTTCTTTAACAGATTCTGTCTCTCTGGTCGCCTTCATGCTAAAGATACCACCCTTCAAAAACAACGAAAAAAAAACAACATTTTGCAGCCTTAAGGAATTGAACTTCTAAATTACAGAATAGAAAAACTTGCTTTTTCCTAGAGAAAAACTGTACATTCCATCGACCGTAATTCAACAGTAGAGTCTATTATGAGCTAAAAAAGTTATTCAATATCAGAAACCACAAACATGCAACAGCACACATAAGTACAAGTCAACTTGTGTGAAAAGTGACACATGTTCCAAAGGACAGAAATCAATTAAAAGAGCTGGCAGGTTTTTGAGATAAGACCACTTATCAAAACCGTGTATTTTTATGGAGAAATGCTTGCCTGATCGTCTACACTAATTGATGAAAACTCTGGTAAAACATGTAACCAATCGGCAAATAAGACAAAATGTCGTCGCCAGTCCTGCATTACGTCTTTCATCGATGCAACACGTTCAGCCGTAATTACAAGCTGTAAACAACGGAAATCAGCAAATATAAACAAAGTTAAGAGTGCTTTACACAATAAATGGCAACCATCAACACAGCTTATTGCGTGATCGATAAAAAATGCCGTCCATATGCAAATCAACGATGAGGGTGGATGTAGCACAGGTAGACAAATTCGTCTAAGCTTCCAATGTTCTGGTGCAAACCCTAGTTGAGCTACTCAACCCTTTCTATTTTTCCAAATTATGGAAACTGGTACCGAACTTGTCTGTGAAAAGTTGACTGCGATTCACAGAAGTCAAAGCTATTTGCGGATAAGAACTGAGAGTAACCTAGACAGCAAACATAAGAACCTACAGAAAAAACAGTCGGCCAGCATCCGCAGACCTTTGCCATAATGAATGTTTCAATCGAAAAAGCTTACTGAAATTCCTTAAGGACAAACTGACCAAACAAGAAAAGTTTGAAAATTTTAGAAAATGAAGGATGTGAGCAAAGAAATAGAACGATAGAATTGCTAGCAATGAATGCGTTTTTCAAATGCCAATAACATCCAAAGTGTTTAAGCCAAGCGGTTGAGTGAGACACCACTTATGTTCAGCCGAAAAGGATAAAAGCGTCTAGGTAATACCATTACAGACAAGTATCAAGACAGAAAATTTCCATACTAGAATTCCAGAGATTCCCACAACGTGACACTATGATTCGTGTAGTTTTATATTTGCAAGCAGATTCTCATGAGCAGTCGGTAACAATTGCGCATTTTCGAACAACTGGCAACACAGAATTTTCGTTGAGCATTCAATTTACAAACAAAGTTAGTTAGCCTTCGGCAAAGATAAAAGGGCTCAGAAAACCTGTAGTGAAGGAAGATAAAGGATAAATGTTAACACGTTTGTCTGTGATCATTCCCTGAGGGATGCGCTATGTAGGCACCCCGTCAAGCATGGCACAGATAATTAAGTAAGATATTTGGATGGTACGCAAAATTGCGCCCTCGGCCCTGAGCTGCTTTGCAATCACTCTTTATTCAGTATGAACTATCAAAGCTGTCAGCAACCAATCCTTGACGGGTTTGGTGTGGTGAGCACATTTCGGCATTGAACCCAGTTGAGCTGAAAGCTTTTTTCGATGTGTATTACCTATACTTCTCTGAGCATGATGTTGAAATACTCATCTACTTTTACTATTGCTAAAACGTAGTGAAATCAAAGAAATTTAGGTTATACATAAGTAAAAAGTTGTCAGCTCAACTGGATTCAATGCGAAAATATGCTCACTGCATCAAATTCGTTAAGGGCTGCTCGCTAACATCTTCAGTAGTTCATGTCAAGAAAAAGACGGTAGCAAAACTGTGGCTTTGGTGGCGTAGTGGTAGCACGCGCCTCCGGTAACGGCGAAGCTCACGCCGAACTCCCGCCTGAGCTGCTTTTTACGAGCCACTCAACCTTTTTAGCTAAATATTACAACATCATGTCACTGCTGGAAAACAGTACAATTAATGAGATATAGGTTGTAAAATATTTGGGCTATAACAAGGTCTATCAATGTGTCAGAATTCTTATCTTTCTGTGCAATTCTGGTATGCATTTTCGCACACCAGGGTGATGGAGAGTTTAGTTGGTCTAGTGCGAGACAAACCAATGAAACAGTATATATTACAAGGCACCTCTAACCATTGCTTACAGAAGATTAATGCGAAATACTTGCTCAAAACTTTACGTGTGACTAAGTAATAAAATCGGTATTTGTTAGTCTTGCTGAGCTACTCTGGTAATTATTAATACTTAACCATTTACATACCGGTGTTCTGAGTGAAACATATTCGGACTATGCTGACGACAAGCCCGAATATCGATATCCATGGAGTTGGAAACTACATAGTTGAACTGCAATTTTCATTGCAGGAATTGTTTCCACAATTCGTAAAGTCTTTTTCTTCGCCAGAATTAGAATAAAACATTAGAAAATGCTCGTCAGGGGTTTGAATCTGAAGCGGGTCGAAAGTGAGTTATCCACTAGAATTTACTGACCATCACTGCGAGAATATCCTGAAACGTTAGGTGGATCCACACGGCTGCATACCTGCCGATGCACTGCCAACAGCGTGTTGGGGCGGATTGAAAAGCGTGGGGTTACCTCTTTCGATGTTCTACATTTTCTTGTATTTTACCCCTTTATAGCGCTATGCCATTGAGGGACACTTATTTTCCGAAGTGAGATTACCTCCATTCCAATAAGAGATCGGTTTGAGAGGTGTGGAGTTGCCTTTTTCGCCTTTCTTTGTTTTCTTGCATTTTAGTCATTTACACAACAATACCGCGGTCGGACACTTTTGTTATGTGGGACGGACACCTCATGTCCGACGTAAGATGAATTCGATTCCCATACGGGACGGATTGACTCAAGTGGGGTTGCTTATTCCGATGTTTTTTTGGTTTCCTTGCACTTTAGCAGCTTACACCATTATGCCATGGGGAGACACCTCTTCTTCGAATCTATGAAATTGGTCTTGCTTAGTCATATTCTATTTCGACACATTGTCTTCCTTCAAACGAAAGATTACCCAGCTCAGTGTCGATCGCCCAGGATACGAAAATGTGTGAAGCAATAGAATGCTACGAAGAAGAGTTCATTGTATGTAACTGCTTTCACACATTTCAAAGATCATACTAGCTCAGGAAGACAAATGTCATTGTACACTGTGCCATCACCACATACGCCTCCCTCCTTTCTACAGTGCAGGGCTTAATGAGGGGCGGGTGTCACTGACGAGGAAGCCAAAACTTCCAAAACATCGGTGTGTGGCCCTAGCGTGCCAACCTCGTTTAGGCTTTGAGCATTCTTTTTTTGGAATTATTTTGAACTGAGGATAACATGGGTACTCAATCAAGCGCCATGAATAAGTGTTCGCGACAGCACACTATGTGAAACCACATAGAAGACCATTTAACTCTCTAAAGGAGAAATTGCAGTGACAAACGGCGAGTTGAGGACTATTGCACTACTAACCAGTTCACATTTTTTCAAACACATCATTTTATTACAGTGAAAACACATTCCATAGACAGAACTTTGCTGTTGAAATGAAAAGAGTTCCATTTCTTTTCCTAGACAACAAGCGCACGAATTGGCTTCTTTCTTCACCAGCAAAAGTTCTACCCCTTCCCTACGATATGCTCCTGCCCGGAAAGAGTTTATGAAGAAGAATGAACAGTCGGAGCAAAGCAAGTGGATATCCATTCACAAAAGTGTAGTCGTCCTTTCCATTTAAGATTAAATAATTCCTTATATTAGCAACAGCCACTAAGCTCTTTTGAGAACAAAACAGGAGAGATCTGACAGTTTTATGTCACGATGTGCCCCAGTGAAGTGAAATTATTGCAATATCAGAAATTAGAGACATAATGCTGCCATTTACGTTAATTCGTCCGATTCGTCTCTTTTTTATGGTTATATGAGAATACATTTAACTCACTGGTTGAAAATCTACAATGCGCATATGATGCCTACTTCAATTTCACATGGCCCAATCTGGCAACCGTCCTGCCAATAACCGATATTTTGGGTGAAACTGATCTATGAAAAGCTCTTTCCGATCGACAAGCTACAAGGACTAGATGTGGTGATGGATTGTGAAGGTTTTAGCATGGCTAAGTTGGATTTGATGGTAAATCATAATAGAACAATATTTGACGCATTGGTAAAGGCAAAGCAGAGTTTCATCCAAAACTATATGTAAGGAAAAGAGTGGTGAACAAAAACATGGCCTCAAGAGGGAATTGAACCCGCGTTATATCCATACCGAGAACGGGGGTTACTACAATTAAACCATCGAGGCACATTTGCACCACCACTCATCCTTCAACACCTCTATATTAGCTATCAGCCACCTACGTATAACAGGTTTGGTCAGGTATGCAATTTCGCTTTATAAACCCAGTTGAGCTGACAGCCATTGTGATGACTGATACAACACGAAATTTCTAATATTTTTACTGCATTTTCGCAGTGTTATGATGTTTCGTATATGGGGTTCGATCCTCGTATTATACATTGATCAAATATGGAACAATAACAGGAACAATTTCAACTACACCTAGCTTTTTAATCGAATTCTTGGAAAAAGCAAAAAATTTGTCGCGGATATTCATTATGAAAAAACTGGAAAAAGTAGTGGATTAAATCCTTTTATCTTCAAACAAAATAATTAACAATGAATGAGCAAAATTTTGGGCGAGTTTCAATCTGAGGAATAAAAAAAAACAAACTCGATCGTATATTATGCATAGCTCAAATGCGAGCCAATGCACTCGAGTACTGATGATAACTAGGCAAAAACTAGTAACAGCTTTGTCTTTCATTTACTACCCCATTTTCTTTCTAGGAGCAATTTATGATATGAAGCGTCTTAGGTAAGCATAGCTGAGCCTTTGAATTTATAGAAGAGGAAGTTTGCTACACGACGAAATCTGTCTTCAAGATTTACTTTAGTGTTTAACGTAATATCTTTGTTTAACTGGTTCGTGTGAGAATACGACAGATTCTTGTAAGAATACCAGTGATTCGTGTAAGAATACGACTATAACTTTGAGTGATGAGCAAAAATACGACTTCAGACGGGAGTCGAACCCGCGTTTCACACATACCGCGAAGTGTGCTACCACAACACCAACGATGTACATTTGTCCAACCACACATTCTTCAACATCTCTATGATAGCTATAAACCACCAATCTTTAACAGGTTTGACCGGGTCTGCAGTATCGCATAATAAACCCACTTGAGCTGACAGCCATTGTGATGTGTAACACTGGCATTTTCTAATGTTTTGACTGCATTTTTCGCAGTGATACGATGTTTCCAATACACTCAAGTGGATTGGTGGGTGAACAAAAATAGGACCTCTGACGGGAGGGCGGACTATTTATGTGAACAGCAATGCTCATTGTGGACTCTGATACTTCGATTAAAGGTGACACCGAATATGATTTTGGTAAGTTGTGACTCTAGTAAAGATCGCAGCATCGTGCAAGTGCTCCTAGTAGCGTTCTTCTACACTTTTTCTCCGGCACGAGTTCTTCGCTCATGTTTGATTATATATAAAAGAAGTTCATGAGTTCAAGTGGTTTGTTCGACAAATTGTGGGGAATATTCAATTAAGGGATAAATAAAATATATGAATATGGAGTAACAAGGCAATGAACAAGTAGATAAATAAGCAAGAATAAGCAGAAATACATGTTCTTTGTCTTAGTCGTTTTCAAGCACATCTTGTTGTGGCACAGATATGAGAGAATCAAAAAGCCACTGCCTTGGATTAACACGAACACCAAAATTTGTAACCAGAGTCGTTGGATATTACTTTGCTGTTAGCTGGATCCTACATTTTCTTTCTAGTAGCAATTTATGATATCAAGCATGATCACAAAAATACCGAACCACGATCAAAACCTGGAACTTTCTGTTTTTGTGTCGTGGGCTCGAATCATCACTAAGCCCCTCAGTGAGAGCACGTGCTCGCACCACACTACAGACGTTTTCGCTCTGTCTTTTTTTCAGCCATGTTTTATACTATTCAAGGGCTAATAATGGCTTCCTCTGCAGAGCCTCCGCCATATTTACTGCTCTATATGTAGAGCTTACACCTTTATCATATAAAACTGGATAAAATAATAATCACATCGCTATTACGAATAAGTTTTCACACCCCTGCAGGAAACGTTCAGCTTTAGTCTTTTTATCTTTGTACGAAAATTTATCAGTATAAACATTATAATCATATCATAAGCAAATGATAATCAGCATGCATCGGAATAATCGGCTACCGTCCTGCATTGTAGTGAAGTCATCTGATTTGAGAGGTGCACCCCATCAACAGATTTGATGGCGCGATAACAAAGCCCCACATCACGAGACTAATCGCCAGCCGACAATTGTTTTAGGTCAATCCGCCTGCAGGACAGGACAAGGAATACCGCTCAGGGCTCTGAACAGACCCTGAGAGATGCGCCAGGCGTTTGATTCCATTTAGCCTCGCAGAGGACAGTGAATGCATGTCTGGTCAAGAGCTCACGGTAGCTTACCGATCTATGAAGGCATGCTATCATCCTCACTGTACAAGTGCAGTACACGTTTACCAGTATCGTAGGAATCATAAGCTTTGTGAATCTGGGCGTAGGATCAAGCTAACGGCAAAGTAATATCCACCGACTCTGGTTACAAATCTTGGTGTTCGTGTTAATCCAAGGCAGTGGCTTTTTCATTCTCTCATATCTGTGCCACAACAAGATGTGCTTGAAAACGACTAAGACAAAGAACATGTATTTCTGCTTATTCTTGCTTATTTATCTACTTGTTCATTGCCTTATTACTCCATATTCATATATTTTATTTATCTTTTAATTGAATATTCCCCACAATTTGTCGAACAAACCAGTCGAACTCATGAACTTCTTTTATATATAATCAAACATGAGCGAAGAACTCGTGCAGGAGAAAAAGAGTAGAAGAACGCAACTAGGAACACTTGCACGATGCTGCGATCTTTACTAGAGTCACAACTTACCAAAATCATATTCGGTGTCACCTTTAATCGAAGTATCAGAGTCGACAATGAGCATTGCTGTTCATATAAATAGTCCGCCCTCCCGTCTGAGGTCCTATTTTTGCTCACCCACCAATCCTCTTGAGTGTATTGGAAACGTCGTATCATTGCGAAAAATGCAGTCAAAACATTAGAAAATGCCAGTGTTACACATCACAATGGCTGTCAGCTTAAGTGGGTTTATTATGCGATATTGCAGACCCGGTCAAACCTGTCAAAGATTGGTGGTTCATAGCTATCATAGAGATGTTGAAGAATGTGTGGTTGGACAAATGTACATCGTTGGTGTTGTGGTAGCACACTTCGCGGTATGTGTGAGACGCGTGTTCGACTCCCGTCTGAGGTCGTATTTCTGCTCACCAGTCAAAATTGTAGTCGTACTCTTACACGAATCACTCGTATTCTTACAAGAATCGGTCGTATTCTCACACGAACCAATTAAAGTATTCTCGAGTTCGTGGAGCTTTTGTAACAGTTTACGATTGTTTCAAAGTAATACGTTAAACACTAAAGTGAATCTTGAAGACAGATTTCGTCGTGTAGCAAACTTCCTCTTCTATAAATTCTAAGGCTCAGCTATCCTTACCTAAGACACTGGTCGCGAAATGATCGTCACTCATTAACTTGTCGTGAAAGCGCTAGTGAACTGGCACAAAAACAAGAAAAGGAATAACTTCAGATCAGTGACCGTTAGTCAATTTAGATCTTTCTAAAGGAAAAAAGCACAAAATGAAACAAAAAGTGAACAGTTCATTGAGGACATTGCTACGCTATGTTCCAGCTAAAAAAGGTTTTTTCTCGTATATATGGGGACAAGTGAATATCCCATCTCATTTGCTGGATAGAAACTCTTCATAGTTTTGGTAATCATTCGGAAGCTTAGATTTCTGGCTAAAGGCCTACATAGCCGATTTTTCGAAACACCCTTCAATAACGCTGTAACAATAGAAATAGTATTATGTTTCACATGACTACGCGTTTTTTCTTGTTATCTCGTTTATATTTTGGCGGACAAAACTCCTTCCTTAGTGTGCGCGTACTCGTTCAATGGCACATATGTCAAACAACTGAAAAATATGTATAATTGTTGAAGAAGCTCTTTTGATAGCGCTCTAGAAGTTGGAAAATTTTGTGCGCTATACCTCGACGAATAAGCTCTTTCCTTGGGTTATAAACATTCATTGGACACCGCAATGTTTGCTGATTCCAGCGCTGTGTTTATTTTCTGAAAAGATCTCTTCTCTGCAGTGCAGCAGGAGACTTGCCACTCGCCAAAGCCCGAATCGACCGATGGTCCTTGTGAAAACAGCAACATCCGCCCTCGCTCCGTCCCTCACCACCCCATGGAGCAGCAAAAAACACCCTTTCCTGTAAGTTTACCATTCCTATTTTCCGTATTGCACTGTAGAAAAACGACCTTTCCACAAACTAAGCACAGCGTTGGAATCAGCAAACATCACGCTGTCGAATGATTACTAATAATCTAAAAAAGCGCTCTGTGCGGCGATAAATATGCGCGTCTGTGTCATAGTTTTATTTCGAATTTTACATCTCTATATAAGGGTCTTTCTGGAAACCGGCCACTTATGGCTCTACCGCTTTGTATGGAAGTCATTGTTAGGTGAGGTCATATATTAGAGGTAGTCTACTACATAAGATTTGACTCAACAGGGCAATGGCCACCATCATCATGATCAATGGCTGTTTAGATTCGAATCGGATAATTGCTACATCAAAAAAGATTGAGGAACCATAGCCTGCTCCAAAAATTAATTTTATAACAGTCTTGAGCTCTCTTTGATGTGAATGGAGACATATTTGGCCTTCACAATAACTCGCGGTGGCGTGCCGATGTATCAACTCACTGCTGCTCGTCCTTCCAACAAGTCTGGTACCAATTCTCCGACATCGAAGGGATGGAAGGCTTTGTGAGCATTGAACGAGGGATCGCACAATCAACCAATCGCTGTTCGACCACGTGTGAGTCTCGAGCACCTCTAACCATTGCTCCACTCGCGTTCATCTTATGCCAGATACACATGAAAGGTCCATTTAATTGCAGTAATTATCCGTCGCATTATAAATGCAATCAAAAGTCCTCTACGTATGATCAACAAACATCTGCTTTTGTTCGGGTTCAGAAAGAAAGGCAAGACGAAGATATTTTCAAATGTCTTCTTTTCTGAGAAATAATTATCATATTTTTTTCGTATCATACATATGGAATCATTAAAATAACATATCGGAGATTCCGGCGAAGCGTTTCTAGACTAGAAGTGTGCTTAAATGATCGTCAAGTCGTGATAAAACATAACTTCTCATAACTTTTTCTGATAAAATAATCCTCGCACATACTAGCAGTCGAACACACTCATGCAAAAGAGGCTTAAGAATATAGAAGTTGAGATATAAAACGAGCGGGCATAAATTTGTGAATCACATCGTCACCGGCTCTAAAGGAAGTTTACAACAAATAAGGCGTTGTCGAAAATGTCACCAGCAAAATCGCTGTTTCTGTTAGTTGTTGCCGTATGGCACAGTGCCATGTAACCAGCAATGTTTACGTTCAATGCCTTAATTTGGTCAGCAAGCTTACTCCGTCGATAAAGTGATAATGTCTTTCAGATCCAAATACCTATAGTGTCCATTATATCATAAACATACGAATATTTACTTCTGTACGTCTGATGGGCCAGGTGTGCATGTGGCACAGTGGTTAAGGTACCCTACAGCAACACACATTAATGATCGATCCCGCGCCCAAGGCTGTCATGACTTCCATCTCTTTGCTGTCACCAAAGTGATACCAGACTTGTTTGGGAGGATACCAGCACTGACTGCATTCATCCGTATACCACTGCGAGTCATTGTAACGGCCTCGTTTACATCATTTAACCACTTCTGACTATTCCTGATAGAGTCAAACGCATAGCTCATCTTTATGAAACGGATCAGTGCTGAAAAGTTTTTCTTCTATATGTGTTGCAAGTCACAATCACAACAGTAAATATTTCTTTCTGGGCTAGTGTCACTTCGACACAAACAAATGCCTGTTCCTCCTGACACTTCACAGGCTTGAAAAAGCTCACATTCTAGAACAGTGTCTGGTGAGTTCCAGTAATATTCGGATGGAAAAAGCACTACAAAATGAAGTGTTCCATTTTTGTTTTACGCAGAAGCGACAACTGGTACTGATCTTCAAATTCAGAGTTCAGAACAAGCGTTGACACGCTCTCGGTGAACAGCATAGACTCCCCTAGTAGTGATTTTTTTCGTATTTCTTCTTATACTGGTGTTGATATCAATTAATGTAGGGAAATCTTCCTTTGTCCTAGCAAAAAGTTGTGAAATGCAATGGGATTGCGACTGTGGATGTAAAGGTTTTATTCTCCGCTTGGTACATTTGGGACGTCGCCTATAGTTTTACATTTGGCCATATCCTCAGGTACGATATCCGACGGCCATCATTTGGTTTGTGTGTAGACGACGATATATGCAACAGACATGCAAGAAATTGAATAATTATAACTAAGAAGCCGCATCTATATTGCTAAATATGGCGTGTTTTCAAGAAAACACTCAAAACGAACACTATGATATCTTATTCCAGCCAAGAGCAGTCGAGTCTGCAAGTCTGCAACACTGCCGATCTAATGATTTAGATTACTCGAAAGTACGTCAACAAGCGGAATTTAGAAGGGAATTCAGTGCAACAAACCACAGCCATATGATAGCAAGCCTCGTTTAAGAATTGACTGAGTATAAAAGATTGCTCAGTCCCATCTTCATCGGTTTGGACTATTGATTCAGTTGATAATAAAGCAGTTATACGTCCACAATCAATGCATGAAAATTTTTCGTGAGCAATATAGAGGTTATACAACCAGAATATCATCATTCTGCGACAATGTCACCATCGATAAGAATTGGACCAGGACACACTATTTCTTCATAGCCAATTAGTGCCAGAATCCAAGATGTAACGAGAGCAGTAGAATATGAGAGTGATATCTGATAATCGTCAATTACATAGTTTTTGCTTTTTTGAGGAGATCACATTTACAACATCAACATTAGCCAATTGGAACAAATGCTCGGGAACCTCAACATTGCTTGTGAAGTGTTTAGTCTGCGAATAAATCTTTGAAATGATGTTGATAGGAAACGAATGTGCTTCCAATGATCAGCCGTCCGTCCAAGCCCATCTTCAACTGCGCTTACTCGGACGGTCACCACGATGAACAACTCAGCATCAAAACTAATTAAAAAGGCGCCGCTGACAAGGTGATTTTTCACATCATAGAGGACATAGCGATCAAAGATGGAAGCATGAGAAGCAGTGTACCATCATTTTATTACATTATTCTCGTTCCTCGAACGTGCGTAACGCAGGACAGGTTGTTAAGAAGGAAAGTGAGAAATCACTTCACGTTGCCGAAGGAGTACTGGAAGGAACGTTGATGTAAGCCTTTTATAATAAACAAGCGAAGAGAAATATATGATCGAAACTACTTCAACAATAAACAGTTGTGGAACATTCAGGCACCAAGATGACGAGAGCGCCGAGTTGGTGATAAGCCTTTTTACAAACAACCCGAAAGAAGAATTGATGCTCAACGACTTCTCAGAGCCGACAGAACGCTCGGCTACTCTTCCAAGTAAAAAGGATAAATTGAAAATTTATTAGCTCCATCCGATTCAGCACGATAACACGTCACACAAACGGAGGAACGAAAGTATTGCGAAGATCTGTGAGATAATTAACTGCACCATCGTGAGTGTTAAGTGATAATAATGTCATAGGGAAACAACAAGATATAACGAGTCGTTGAAAGTAGGGTACTGCAGCAGGGTCGATCACACAAAAGCAGAGAGAAGAAAAGGTTTCAGTGATTTTTCTGATGTGTGAGCAATGATATTTCACTAGATGAGGCAACAATGCAAGAAGAACAGCGCAGGACGTAACAAGACTTCAAGAACGGTGGTATTGTAGCAAGGATCAATGACAGAAAAACAGAAGGATGGGAATGTGACAAGGCCGAATTCTTCTGTTGTGTATACGATTAGGGTTCACTGTGCAGATAATGATATAAAATGAAACAACAAGATATAACGAGACTTCGTGAACAATGGAGAATTAACGCTGATGGTCACAACTATGTATAGGATATGTATATGGCTTATGGTAGCAATGGTCAAGAGGGATATATGGATTTAAACGAGACATCAAGACACTGATTTCGCAGCAATATTAATCACAGCAAAGCAGAAAGAAGCGAACATCTTAATGGAGGGATTTCTTCTGTTATGCATACGAATTTGTCACACTGTTTGAGATGACAAAATAATAAGGAAATAACGCGATATAACAAAACTTCAAGAAGCAGTGATTTCGCAGGCAAGATAACAAACCCCCCCCCCCCCCAAGAAAAGCAGAATGAGACTGAACATGGGATTCAGGAGAGTCATGCAAACGAGCACTAAAAGAGGGTTTCCAGATGTTATCACGATAATGATATGAGAAGTAACCAAAAACATGAAATGAGACTTTGAGAGCCAAAGGGTGCTGAGTTGCAGAATCGAGTGAACAGTAAGCGGTATATTGATTTAAACATACAACTATGGTCGCTAATTAGCTTAGAAAAATATATTCGCCTAAGGTGTGCAATCTTACAAGAGGTACAGAACAAGAATACGTTGAGAGAATGATTTGCACCAGTATCAAACCAAAGAAAAGCAGAAATGAGGCGAACATGTGATCAGGCGAGTCATGCATACGATTATGTTCCACTGTATGAGACAAAGATATGAGAAGTAACCAACAACATGTAACGAGACTCTAAGAGCAAAGGGTGTTGTTGCAGAATCAATGACAGTGTTCGCAGTGAATTTATCGTCACTACTACTATGTATGAACAAATATTCTCGCTCAATTGGCAATGATACAAGAGGGATATAACAAAGATATGACGAGACGTCAGAGCAGTGATTTTGCACCAGTATCAACCAAAGAAAAGCAGAATGAGGCGAAACATGTGATTCAGGCGAAGTCATGCATACGATTATGTGTCCACTGTATGAGACAAAGATATGAGAAGTAACCAACAACATGTAACGAGACTCTGAGAGCAAAAGGGTGTTGTTGCAGATTCAATGGACAGTGTTTTCGCACTGTGAATTTTTATCGTCCCTAACTACCTATGTATGAAACAAATATTCTCCGCTCAATTTGGCAATGATACAAGAGGGATATAAACAAGATATCGACGAGAACGTCAAGAGCAGTGCTTTTGTGTTGCACCAGTCTCACCCAAAGGAAAGGAAAAAGGCAGACAGAATGAGGCGAACATGTGATTCGGGCGAGTCATGCATACGATTAGTTCCTCACACTGTATGAGACAAAGATATGAGAAGGAACCAACAACATGTAACGAGACTCTGAGAGCACAAGGGTGTTGTCTGCAGATTCAATGACAGTGGTTCGCAAGTGAATTTATCGTCTCAACTACTCACACCATATGTATGAACAAATTATTTTCGCTCAATTTGTGCAATGATACAAGAGCGGATATAACCAAGATATGACGAGACGTCAAGAGCAGTGATTTTGCACCAGTATCAAACCAACGAGAAAAGTCAGAATGAGGCGAACATGTGATTCAGGCGAGGTCATGCATACGATTATGTTCCACTGTATGAGACAAAGATATGAGAAGTAAACCAACAACATATGTAACAAGAACTTTGAGCGCAAAGGGTTGTTGTATGATGCAGAAGAAGATTTAGGATATAACGAGGCACTGAGAGTAGTAATGGTGTTGCAGGATCAATCGCAGAAAAGTGAAAGAGAGAGGTAGCATACGATTTTGATGACTTTTTTCTCATGTCTTGAACATTGTATTTCACCACATAAATATCATGAGGTAAAGCGTGATGATAAGATTATATATATATATATATATATATATATATATATATATAAAACATGACGAGATGGATATGAGCTATAAGTGATGATGATGATAATGATGATGATGATAATGCTATCAATCACACAAAGTGGTGAGTCGTTATCGTGCAGCAGTGGTTAGCACTTTTGATGTTCAACCAGTTGTGCTACATTACATGACATATTAATGCAAACTAGATTTGACAGAGGAAGTAAAGGATAAGAGCTGTTACATGCTTGTTTAGATTTGGACGGATAGCAGTCTAACCATTCGCACTGCTTATAATCCTTTACCACTGAGTGTACTCAGATGGTGAAGACGAGTTTTGCCTGCTGCATCAGTCATATGATGTATAACACGGCCGTATTGCGTATATAATCGATGCACAGGGAGGTTCCTGAAGAATTATGCAACAGAGAAGATGTTCGTTTATGCTCATAATTCATAGGGTAGTAGTCTTCAATAGGCTTGTCTGACCTTTTCTGCGTTGATTCTGGAAATCATGTTGTGGTTTCAGTATATCCTCGGAAATCATGGAATCTCCATAACGTAGGTCAACGTCGAACTAAAGTGAGTAGCGCATGGCGGCTTGAATCACATATGACTTACAGTGAGCAAGGTGGAGTCTGTGCATGTGCATCAATGAGTGGGCGACAACGTGAACAAATACTACCAGCGAGTTGGCTGCTCGAAGTGTATCGGCGAGAGTTCAAGTGATGAGATGATGATGCTTTTTTAGAGAAAATCCTGAATAACGCTTATATATGCATACATATGTATGCATACAAATGCATAGTATATGTACATGTGCATATACGTGTTTGTGTAATATATTGCTTGACTTACCGTTCACTGTCCTTAATCTGTGATGAGAGGATTCACGGTGGTATCGCGTCGGACTTTCCGGAGCAAAGGAGAGTGAACTAACTAAACTCACTCAGATCTTCTTTATATATAGAGCGGTTGGCGATTATCAGGTGATAAGATTTGGTTTATGTCAGGGAAGTTTCATTCCAATCAACCACTTTAGCGGTGGTGTGGTGTTACAAATGTATATCCACTGATACTGAGTGATGTGCAAACCTTCAAAGTCACGCGGGATTCAAACCCATATTTCACTCTTTCCGCAGAAGTTTGGTTTCTGTTCATAAAACCTATCTGCACCAATCGATATCAGAGTCGCATCTACTATTACGTAATTTATTGCCTGTTTAGTCCATAGTCATTAAGTTGGCCTAGAAGGCTACCAGGTAAAAGGGGTAAAGTTCTCAAAAATAATCAGTCTGCGAAATATGCACCATGCATTAGTTTTGACTTCGTTTAAGGTGATTGAATTATTTGTGCTCTGCAATAAGTCGCTGTGGCTTACCGCTGTATCGATTCAACACTGTTTATCCTTCCAGACGAGTCTGGTACAAATTTTGGCCTGTAGGGATGGGTGGCTTGATGAGCCGTAAGCGCGAGGCCGAACCAGCGACCTTGTGTGCTATTCAGAGCACCTCCCACTGCACCACATGCTCTCTTTTTCACAATAGAATATATATATATATATATTTGAAGCATACAAAGGATTAAGGCTGAAGCTCTTGGAGTTGATCAATCCCTAAGGGATGCGCCATGTATTTGTCTTCACTTCGGCAGTCACTAACGGCGTCCTACGGGACGCAACAGCAAGGGTATTCGAGACATTGCAAGACGACTCGCTCAACCAGTATTCTGCGCCGTTTTAGAAGAAGACGAAAAACGAATTGAATGCTAGAAGTACTGGGATCCGCACAGTGAAAAAAAAGAAAATACTGTGATGACTGAACAAATCAGGTGCTAAAACGATTAAGTTTGATGTGAATGAATGCGTATCTGACCTTTACATGAACTCACGGTGGCCTCTGCTGTATCGAGTCAGTGCTGCCTACCCTCCCGAACAAGTCCGCCACCATTCCGGTACCAATTTGCCAGCCCTGAGGTATGGATGACGTGGTGAGCCAAGAGCGCGAGATCATACCGCCAAGGTAATTATTCTGAAACTCAGATTTTTGGTTACAGCCTCACATAGCCGAGTTGTGAAACAGCTTTTTTGGCGTTGTTACAGAATGAAAACCTGTTTAACACTCGCAGGAAGAACCCTTTCTTTAAACTAATAGTAATCATTCGATAAAGTGTTTGTTGAATCCAACGCTATGCTTACTTTCTGGAAAGATCGCTTCACTGCAGTGCAGCAAGGAAAAGAATATTGAATTCGCATGCGCAGGCAAATGGTCTTTGACCAATTCACGGACCACTGGGTAAGGCGGCAATCGGGCTGAGTAGATGACCAATCCGTTTTAGAGCATTTAAAGTGTAGTAGAAAAATCTCGTAGTATAATAATGTCTTTGACTCACTGTTGGAAGCAATTAGGACGTTCTCGCCTCGTGATTTCCATCAAAGTGATAATAGTGATTACTAATTTAACAGTATTCATGGCAAAATAAAAGTATTTGAAGTCGTTTCTTTTAGCAGAGTCACACGTTTTATCTAGAGTTAATCTTTCGAAGAGAAGAAATAATTTCTAACTTAATAACAAAGATCTATCTTTTATATGACTAGCCGAAAATAGGTCCATAATCGCGTCAGCTCACTTTGCCGCTTCACTCAGCGGCTCGTGAATTGTACAAAGAACACTTGCTCGCTTGTGTGAATTCAGTCGATTTTCCCTGTTGCACTGCAAACAAATGAAGTTTTCAGAAAATAAGCGCAGCACTGAAATCAGTAAGCATTGCGCTATTGAATGACCACTATTAGTCTCAAAAGGATCTTGTCTGGAGAGAATCATGCGCGAGTAAAATATATTGTTGTTTTGAACTCTACAGCGTTTTGAAGGAGCCTTTTCGAAAATCGAGCAATCACAGCTCTAGCCACAGATTCAAGTTTTCGAATGATTACTAACACTTCCATGAAAAGCTCCAGTTCAACTAACGAAATAGGTTTCTCATTTGTCGCCGCGAACACAAAAGTTCCATATATATTATATATGTATAATATATATATATATAAATATATGTACATATATGTACTTTACTACTTTTACTAACTTTATTTGGTCCGTCATCACAGAGTCTTTTATCTCACTGTGTGGATCCCTGTACTTTTAGCATTCACATCTTTGTTCGCCTTCTTCTTGAACGGCGTGGAATGCTGGTTGAGCGAATCTCCTTCCAATCTCGACGATAGTCTTGCTGAGACGTTTCGTTGGACGTTGGTGTTGACTGCCGGAGAGGAGTGGGGGTGGAGCTCGGCTCCACACGCGCAGTGTCCAGCATCACAACCACTCAGCCACCGTACTTCATATATATATATATATATATGTATGTATATTAAGAAGGATCTCTCTGGGAATCAAAGCTGCACTTAGCCGCGAGGGCACGTGATGCCCAGCCCCCCTCCCCCCCAAGTGGTGGATAGGGGAAATAAATGCGAACCAAGGGCGATCGCGTGCTTTCCTGAGACGCGGGTAGATTTAGGGAATAAGCTCCTTGCTTCCGCAGTGTCGATTTATTAGTCCTCTATTTCTACTAGCCAGATTGGCCAAAAGCCTGCAATGAAGCGGCTGGGAAGTACATGGGAGGCGGTTAGGAAGCGCCCCCAACAAATAGGCTCTTCTTGCTTCTCAAGGAGAGACTGGCAGACTACTCGTTATTATGCAGCTTCCACGTTTAGAGCCTAGCAAGCTATACGATGGGTATACAAACGCTCGAAACAGCTATAAAATTATGCTTCGTTAGCCTGATCCCGAAAAAGTCTCCGTTACAGCAGCGCCGTATAAGACGAGTACGCATTAGCTGTTAAAATTTCGGAAGCAAACTAGGCTGCCATAATCGGAGCGGACTGAAGGGACGAACTCTACTTATGACGATCATGAACACTTGCCTGCGAATCTGTTGTAGAAGATCTGTTAATGCAAGCAATAAAGTTAGGTACGAAATCATTGGCCTAGCTGAAACGAGAAGACACCGTTCATCTTACGTTATGACGCCGGAAAAGAACTGTTTCTTGGAAAAGGCGATTGCAGAGGTGTCGACGATGTTGGCATTTTAGTTAAATTGAATTTGGCCGTGAACATCAATTTGTTTAAGCAACTAACAGCCCGTATTGGGCGTTTGCGGTTGAAACGATATGGGTCAACGCCGGTTTCGACCATCTTCGTTATTTACGCACCAACATCAAGCTACGCCGAAGATGAAGCCGAAGGTCTATATTTGTGGACTTTTCATTCTTCGCGGAAAGGAGAGAAAGCCGCTAAATATGGACAACGAAGTCTGGAACTATCATAAACTGGGATGCATACAAATCATTAGTCGACACTTGGAACGATGCCGTTGTTTACATCTCGACGACGAATACGACTGCCTCATCCAACATCTTCACGTTAGAGCGATGAAAGCCGATAGCCTCAACGTTACGAAAAGACGCCTATCTCCACAATCTTTGAAATTGATACGTAAGCGCGGAATCGTACGAGCTACGATTCAATCAAAATCTCACGTCCGAACTTGTAAGATTTGGCAGAGAAGCGAAAAAAGAAGATTCCAAAGAAGACAGCCAGCAGCTGTGCTCGAAACTGCAAAAGCTTAAAAGACCATTCGCAAGCCCGTTAAAGCTTGGCCAATCATAAGACCAAGATGATTGTATTCCGACGCCTTAACGGACACTCACAACTTTCAGAAGGGCATAATCTTGTTAATAAAAAGTGGATGAATTTGTCGTTCCACGGTTATCCCTTACAAAATGCGCCACGCTATATCGTTAGGGTAGAATAGATCATTATCTGGTCCAGACGGAATAAGACTGGAACTCTCGAAGACCCTACCACCAGTTCTTGCTGAACACCATGGCTTAACGTTCTTACTGAACGTGAACAGCCTTGCTGTGGCGTTCCGTAGGACGCTGTTAGTGAGTGCCAAAGTTAAGACAAATACATGGCGCATCCCTTAGGGATTGATCAACTCCAAGAGCTTCAGCCTTAATCCTTTGTATGCTTCAAATATATATATATATATATTCTATTGTGAAAAAGAGAGCATGTGGTGCAGTGGGAGGTGCTCTGAATAGCACACAAGGTCGCTGGTTCGGCCTCGCGCTTACGGCTCATCAAGCCACCCATCCCTACAGGCCAAATTTGTACCAGACTCGTCTGGAAGGATAAACAGTGTTGAATCGATACAGCGGTAAGCCACAGCGACTTATTGCAGAGCACAAATAATTCAATCACCTTAAACGAAGTCAAAACTAATGCATGGTGCATATTTCGCAGACTGATTATTTTCGAGAACTTTACCCCTTTTACTGGTAGCCTTCTAGGCCAACTTAATGACTATGGACTAAACAGGCAATAAATTACGTAATAGTAGATGCGACTCTGATATCGATTGGTGCAGATAGGTTTTATGAACAGAAACCAAACTTCTGCGGAAAGAGTGAAATATGGGTTTGAATCCCGCGTGACTTTGAAGGTTTGCACATCACTCAGTATCAGTGGATATACATTTGTAACACCACACCACCGCTAAAGTGGTTGATTGGAATGAAACTTCCCTGACATAAACCAAATCTTATCACCTGATAATCGCCAACCGCTCTATATATAAAGAAGATCTGAGTGAGTTTAGTTAGTTCACTCTCCTTTGCTCCGGAAAGTCCGACGCGATACCACCGTGAATCCTCTCATCACAGATTAAGGACAGTGAACGGTAAGTCAAGCAATATATTACACAAACACGTATATGCACATGTACATATACTATGCATTTGTATGCATACACATGTACGCATATATAAGCGTTATTCAGGATTTTCTCTAAAAAAGCATCATCATCTCATCACTTGAACTCTCGCCGATACACTTCGAGCAGCCAACTCGCTGGTAGTATTTGTTCACGTTGTCGCCCACTCATTGATGCACATGCACAGACTCCACCTTGCTCACTGTAAGTCATATGTGATTCAAGCCGCCATGCGCTACTCACTTTAGTTCGACGTTGACCTACGTTATGGAGATTCCATGATTTCCGAGGATATACTGAAACCACAACATGATTTCCAGAATCAACGCAGAAAAGGTCAGACAAGCCTATTGAAGACTACTACCCTATGAATTATGAGCATAAACGAACATCTTCTCTGTTGCATAATTCTTCAGGAACCTCCCTGTGCATCGATTATATACGCAATACGGCCGTGTTATACATCATATGACTGATGCAGCAGGCAAAACTCGTCTTCACCATCTGAGTACACTCAGTGGTAAAGGATTATAAGCAGTGCGAATGGTTAGACTGCTATCCGTCCAAATCTAAACAAGCATGTAACAGCTATCTTATCCTTTACTTCCTCTGTCAAATCTAGTTTGCATTAATATGTCATGTAATGTAGCACAACTGGTTGAACATCAAAAGTGCTAACCACTGCTGCACGATAACGACTCACCACTTTTGTGTGATTGATAGCATTATCGTCTCATCATCATCATCATCATATCATCATCATCATCACCACCACCATCATCATCATCATCATCACCATCATCATCATCACCACCACCATCATCAGCATCATCATCATCAATTATATTTTATATTTATCTCATCATATTTTATATCTTCACGTCATGATATTATGTAGTGAAATACAATGTTCAAAAATGAGAAAAAGTCATCAAAATTGTATGCTACCTCTCTCCTTACTTTCCTGCGGTTGATACTGCAATACCCTTACTACTCTTGATGCCTCGTAGTATTCTTTATCCTCTTCTGCACCATTAATTCATTTAGTCGAAAGTAACCGTTTGCACATGAAATATCATTGCTCACACAGTCAGAAAAATCACTGAAACCTTTTCTTTCTCTCTGCTTTTGTGTGATCGACCCTGCTGCAGTACCCTACTTTCAACGACTCGTTATATCTTGTTGTTTCCCTATGACATTATTATCACTTAACACTCACGATGGTGCAGTTAATTATCTCACAGATCTTCGCAATACTTTCGTTCCTCCGTTTGTGTGACGTGTTATCGTGCTGAATCGGATGGAGCTAATAAATTTTCAATTTATCCTTTTTACTTGGAAGAGTAGCCGATCGTTCTGTCGGCTCTGAGAAGTCGTTGAGCATCAATTCTTCTTTCGGGTTGTTTGTAAAAAGGCTTATCACCAACTCGGCGCTCTCGTCATCTTGGTGCCTGAATGTTCCACAACTGTTTATTGTTGAAGTAGTTTCGATCATATATTTCTCTTCGGCTTGTTTATTATAAAAGGCTTACATCAACGTTCCTTCCAGTACTCCTTCGGCAACGTGAAGTGATTTCTCACTTTCCTTCTTAACAACCTGTCCTGCGTTACGCACGTTCGAGGAACGAGAATAATGTAATAAAATGATGGTACACTGCTTCTCATGCTTCCATCTTTGATCGCTATGTCCTCTATGATGTGAAAAATCACCTTGTCAGCGGCGCCTTTTTAATTAGTTTTGATGCTGAGTTGTTCATCGTGGTGACCGTCCGAGTAAGCGCAGTTGAAGATGGGCTTGGACGGACGGCTGATCATTGGAAGCACATTCGTTTCCTATCAACATCATTTCAAAGATTTATTCGCAGACTAAACACTTCACAAGCAATGTTGAGGTTCCCGAGCATTTGTTCCCATTGGCTAATGTTGATGTTGTAAATGTGATCTCCTCAAAAAAGCAAAAACTATGTAATTGACGATTATCAGATATCACTCTCATATTCTACTGCTCTCGTTACATCTTGGATTCTGGCACTAATTGGCTATGAAGAAATAATGTGTCCTGGTCCAATTCTTATCGATGGTGATATTGTCGCAGAATGATGATATTCTGGTTGTGAAACCTCTATATTGCTCACGAAAAATTTTCATGCATTGATTGTGGACGTACAACTGCTTTATTATCAACTGAATCAATAGTCAAACCGATGACGATGGGACTGAGCAATCTTTTATACCCAGTCAATTCTTAAACAGGGCTTGCTATCATATGGCTGTGGTGTGTTGCACTGAATTCCCTTCTAAATTCCGCTTGTTTACGTACTTTCGAGTAATCTAAATCATTAGATCGGCAGTGTTGCAGACTTGCAGACTCGACTGCTCTTGGCTGGAATAAGATATCATAGTGTTCGTTTTGAGTGTTTTCTTGAGAACACGCCATATTTAGCAATACGATGCGGCTTCTTAGGTTTAATTATTCAATTTCTTGCATGTCTGTTGCATATATCGTCGTCTACACACAAACCAAATGATGGCCGTCAGATATCGTACCTGAGGATATGGCCAAATGTAAAACTATAGGCGACGTCCCAAATGTACCAAGCGGGGAATAAACCTTTACATCCACAGTCGCAATCCCATTGCATTTCACAACTTTTTTGCTAGGCAAAGGAAGATTTCTTTACATTAATTGATATCAACACTAGTATAACAAGAAATACGAAAAAAATCACTACTAAGGGAGTCTATGCTGTTCACCGAGAGCGTGTCAACGCTTGTTCTGTACTCTGAATTTGAAGGTCAGTACCAGTTGTCGCTTCTTCGTAAAACAAAAATGGAACACTTCATATTTGTAGTGCTTTTTCCATCCGAATATTACTGGAACTCACGTGACACTGTTCTAGAATGTGAGTTTTTTTCCAGCCTGTGAAGTG
The DNA here is from genome assembly GCA_019055375.1 of Parelaphostrongylus tenuis. NCBI lineage: Eukaryota > Metazoa > Nematoda > Chromadorea > Rhabditida > Metastrongylidae > Parelaphostrongylus > Parelaphostrongylus tenuis. The sequence continues at coordinate 96,585 of JAHQIW010002451.1, forward strand.
TCAGGAGGAACAGGCATTCGTTTGTGTCGAAGTGACACTAGCCCAGACTGAAAATTTACTGTTGTGATTGTGACTTGCAACACATATAGAAGAAAAACTTTTCAGCACTGATCCGTTTCTCAAAGATGAGCTATGCGTTTGACTCTATCAGGAATAGTCAGAAGTGGTTAAATGATGTAAACGAGGCCGTTACAATGACTCGCAGTGGTATACGGATGAATGCAGTCAGTGCTGGTATCCTCCCAAACAAGTCTGGTATCACTTTGGTGACAGCAAAGAGACGGAAGTCATGACAGCCTTGGGCGTGGGATCGATCATTAATGTATGTTGCTGTAAGGTACCTTAACCACTGTGCCACATGCACACCTGGTCCATCAGACGCATAGAAGTAAATATTCGTGTTTATGATATAATGGACACCATAGGTATTTGGATCTTAAATACATTATCACTTTATCGACGGAGTAAGCTTGCTGATCAAATTAAATTAAGGCATTCAACGTAAACATTGCTGGTTACATGGCACTGTTGCCCATAACGGCAAAAACAAACTATACAGAAACAGCGATTTTGCTTGTGACATTTTCGACAACGCCTTATTTGTTGTAAATTTCCTTTAGAGACGGTGACGATGTGATTCACAAATTTATGCCCGCTCGTTTTATATCTCAACTTCTACATTCTTCAGCCTCTTTGGCATGACGTGTGTTCGACTGCTATTATGTATGAGGATTATTCTATAAACGCTTCGCCGGGATCTCCGATATGTTATATTAAGGATTCCATATGTATGATACGAAAAAATATGATAAATCCTTTCATTATTACTTGAGCCAACATGTCATGTGGTCTGGTAAGGGCTCTTGTACAGCCCGAGACACGTGTTTTGTCCTTACAGACTCATCAGCCGGGCAGAACCCGTCGTCTGTCGATCTTTTCATAGTCAGTTCTCTCGGGAGAGTCACACTGCTTATATATAGTTATCGACGACCTACGTTTTACACTCTATGTCAGGTGAAACATTCACCTAACACATAGTGTTTTCGCACTCGATTGCTTGCTGGCTGGTATTTTTATCATATTATACCTTTCCTTTCAGACCACATGACATGTTGGCTCAAATAATAATGAAAGGATCTATTGAAATTTGGGCGTGGTCTTAATATAGCACTCGAACGAAAGGTATAATATGATAAATATTTCTCAGAAAAGAAGACATTTGAAAATATCTTCGTCTTGCCTTTCTTTCTGAACCCGAACAAAAGCAGATGTTTGTTGATCATACGTAGAGGACTTTTGATTGCAGTTATAATACGACGGATAATTACTGCAATTAAATGGACCTTTCATGTGTATCTGGCATAAGATGAGCGCGAGTGGAGCAATGGTTAGAGGTGCTCAAGACTCACACGTGGTCGAACAGCGATTGGTTGATTGTGCGATCCCTCGTTCAATGCTCACAAAGCGTCCCATCCCTTCGATGTCGGAGAATTTGTAACAGAGTTGTTTGGAAGGATAGCAGCAGTGAGTTGATACATCGGCACGCCACCGCGAGTTATTGTGGAGGCCAAATATGTCTCCATTTACATCAAAGAGAGCTCAAGACTGTTTTAAATTAATTTTTGGAACAGGCTATTTTTCCTCAATCTTTTTTAATGTAGCAATTATCCGATTCGAATCTAAACAGCCATTGATCATGATGATGGTGGCCATTTCACTGTTGAGTCAAATCTTATATAATAGACTACCTCTAATATATAACCTCACCTAACAATGACTTTCCATACAAAGCGGTAGAGCCATAAGTGGCCGGTTTCTAGAAAGACCCTTATATAGAGATGTAAAATTCGAAATAAAACTATGACACAGGCGCGCATATTTATCGCAGCACAGAGCTCTTTTTTAGATTATTAGTTATTATTCGACAGCGTGATGTTTGCTGATTCTAACGCTGTGCTTAGTTTGTGGAAAGGTCGTATTTCTGCAGTGCAATACGGAAAATAGGAATGATAAACTTACAGGAAAGGGTGTTTTTTGCTGCTCCATGGGGTGGTGAGGGACGGAGCCAGGGCGGATGTTGCTGTTTTCACAAGGCCATCGGTAAATTCGGGCTTTGGCGAGTGGCAAGTCTTCCTGCTGCACTGCAGAGAAGAGAGCTTTTCAGAAAATAAACACAGCGCTGGAATCAGCAAACATTGCGGTGTCCAATGAATGTTTATAACCCAAGGAAAGAGCTCTATTCGTCGAGGTATAGCGCACAAAATTTTCCAACTTCTAGAGCGCTATCAAAAGAGCTTCTTCAACAATTATACATATTTTTCAGTTGTTTGACATATGTGCCATTGAACGAGTACGCGCACACTAAGGAAGGAGTTTTGTCCGCCAAAATATAAACGAGATAACAAGAAAAAACGCGTAGTCATGTGAAACATAATACTATTTCTATTGTTACAGCGTTATTGAAGGGTGTTTCGAAAAATCGGCTATGTAGGCCTTTAGCCAGAAATCTAAGCTTCCGAATGATTACCAAAACTATGAAGAGTTTCTATCCAGCAAATGAGATGGGATATTCACTTGTCCCCATATATACGAGAAAAAACCTTTTTTAGCTGGAACATAGCGTAGCAATGTCCTCAATGAACTGTTCACTTTTTGTTTCATTTTGTGCTTTTTTCCTTTAGAAAGATCTAAATTGACTAACGGTCACTGATCTGAAGTTATTCCTTTTCTTGTTTTTGTGCCAGTTCACTAGCGCTTTCACGACAAGTTAATGAGTGACGATCATTTCGCGACCAGTGTCTTAGGTAAGGATAGCTGAGCCTTAGAATTTATAGAAGAGGAAGTTTGCTACACGACGAAATCTGTCTTCAAGATTCACTTTAGTGTTTAACGTATTACCTTTGAAACAATCGTAAACTGTTACAAAAGCTCCACGAACTCGAGAATACTTTAATTGGTTCGTGTGAGAATACGACCGATTCTTGTAAGAATACGAGTGATTCGTGTAAGAGTACGACTACAATTTTGACTGGTGAGCAGAAATACGACCTCAGACGGGAGTCGAACACGCGTCTCACACATACCGCGAAGTGTGCTACCACAACACCAACGATGTACATTTGTCCAACCACACATTCTTCAACATCTCTATGATAGCTATGAACCACCAATCTTTGACAGGTTTGACCGGGTCTGCAATATCGCATAATAAACCCACTTAAGCTGACAGCCATTGTGATGTGTAACACTGGCATTTTCTAATGTTTTGACTGCATTTTTCGCAATGATACGACGTTTCCAATACACTCAAGAGGATTGGTGGGTGAGCAAAAATAGGACCTCAGACGGGAGGGCGGACTATTTATATGAACAGCAATGCTCATTGTCGACTCTGATACTTCGATTAAAGGTGACACCGAATATGATTTTGGTAAGTTGTGACTCTAGTAAAGATCGCAGCATCGTGCAAGTGTTCCTAGTTGCGTTCTTCTACTCTTTTTCTCCTGCACGAGTTCTTCGCTCATGTTTGATTATATATAAAAGAAGTTCATGAGTTCGACTGGTTTGTTCGACAAATTGTGGGGAATATTCAATTAAAAGATAAATAAAATATATGAATATGGAGTAATAAGGCAATGAACAAGTAGATAAATAAGCAAGAATAAGCAGAAATACATGTTCTTTGTCTTAGTCGTTTTCAAGCACATCTTGTTGTGGCACAGATATGAGAGAATGAAAAAGCCACTGCCTTGGATTAACACGAACACCAAGATTTGTAACCAGAGTCGGTGGATATTACTTTGCCGTTAGCTTGATCCTACGCCCAGATTCACAAAGCTTATGATTCCTACGATACTGGTAAACGTGTACTGCACTTGTACAGTGAGGATGATAGCATGCCTTCATAGATCGGTAAGCTACCGTGAGCTCTTGACCAGACATGCATTCACTGTCCTCTGCGAGGCTAAATGGAATCAAACGCCTGGCGCATCTCTCAGAGGTCTGTTCAGAGCCCTGAGCGGTATTCCTTGTCCTGTCCTGCAGGCGGATTGACCTAAAACAATTGTCGGCTGGCGATTAGTCTCGTGATGTGGGGCTTTGTTATCGCGCCATCAAATCTGTTGATGGGGTGCACCTCTCAAATCAGATGACTTCACTACAATGCAGGACGGTAGCCGATTATTCCGATGCATGCTGATTATCATTTGCTTATGATATGATTATAATGTTTATACTGATAAATTTTCGTACAAAGATAAAAAGACTAAAGCTGAACGTTTCCTGCAGGGGTGTGAAAACTTATTCGTAATAGCGATGTGATTATTATTTTATCCAGTTTTATATGATAAAGGTGTAAGCTCTACATATAGAGCAGTAAATATGGCGGAGGCTCTGCAGAGGAAGCCATTATTAGCCCTTGAATAGTATAAAACTTGGCTGAAAAAAAGACAGAGCGAAAACGTCTGTAGTGTGGTGCGAGCACGTGCTCTCACTGAGGGGCTTAGTGATGATTCGAGCCCACGACACAAAAACAGAAAGTTCCAGGTTTTTGATCGTGGTTCGGTATTTTTGTGATCATGCTTGATATCATAAATTGCTACTAGAAAGAAAATGTAGGATCCAGCTAACAGCAAAGTAATATCCAACGACTCTGGTTACAAATTTTGGTGTTCGTGTTAATCCAAGGCAGTGGCTTTTTGATTCTCTCATATCTGTGCCACAACAAGATGTGCTTGAAAACGACTAAGACAAAGAACATGTATTTCTGCTTATTCTTGCTTATTTATCTACTTGTTCATTGCCTTGTTACTCCATATTCATATATTTTATTTATCCCTTAATTGAATATTCCCCACAATTTGTCGAACAAACCACTTGAACTCATGAACTTCTTTTATATATAATCAAACATGAGCGAAGAACTCGTGCCGGAGAAAAAGTGTAGAAGAACGCTACTAGGAGCACTTGCACGATGCTGCGATCTTTACTAGAGTCACAACTTACCAAAATCATATTCGGTGTCACCTTTAATCGAAGTATCAGAGTCCACAATGAGCATTGCTGTTCACATAAATAGTCCGCCCTCCCGTCAGAGGTCCTATTTTTGTTCACCCACCAATCCACTTGAGTGTATTGGAAACATCGTATCACTGCGAAAAATGCAGTCAAAACATTAGAAAATGCCAGTGTTACACATCACAATGGCTGTCAGCTCAAGTGGGTTTATTATGCGATACTGCAGACCCGGTCAAACCTGTTAAAGATTGGTGGTTTATAGCTATCATAGAGATGTTGAAGAATGTGTGGTTGGACAAATGTACATCGTTGGTGTTGTGGTAGCACACTTCGCGGTATGTGTGAAACGCGGGTTCGACTCCCGTCTGAAGTCGTATTTTTGCTCATCACTCAAAGTTATAGTCGTATTCTTACACGAATCACTGGTATTCTTACAAGAATCTGTCGTATTCTCACACGAACCAGTTAAACAAAGATATTACGTTAAACACTAAAGTAAATCTTGAAGACAGATTTCGTCGTGTAGCAAACTTCCTCTTCTATAAATTCAAAGGCTCAGCTATGCTTACCTAAGACGCTTCATATCATAAATTGCTCCTAGAAAGAAAATGGGGTAGTAAATGAAAGACAAAGCTGTTACTAGTTTTTTGCCAAGTTATCATCAGTACTCGAGTGCATTGGCTCGCATTTGAGCTATGCATAATATACGATCGAGTTTGTTTTTTTTTATTCCTCAGATTGAAACTCGCCCAAAATTTTGCTCATTCATTGTTAATTATTTTGTTTGAAGATAAAAGGATTTAATCCACTACTTTTTCCAGTTTTTTCATAATGAATATCCGCGACAAATTTTTTGCTTTTTCCAAGAATTCGATTAAAAAGCTAGGTGTAGTTGAAATTGTTCCTGTTATTGTTCCATATTTGATCAATGTATAATACGAGGATCGAACCCCATATACGAAACATCATAACACTGCGAAAATGCAGTAAAAATATTAGAAATTTCGTGTTGTATCAGTCATCACAATGGCTGTCAGCTCAACTGGGTTTATAAAGCGAAATTGCATACCTGACCAAACCTGTTATACGTAGGTGGCTGATAGCTAATATAGAGGTGTTGAAGGATGAGTGGTGGTGCAAATGTGCCTCGATGGTTTAATTGTAGTAACCCCCGTTCTCGGTATGGATATAACGCGGGTTCAATTCCCTCTTGAGGCCATGTTTTTGTTCACCACTCTTTTCCTTACATATAGTTTTGGATGAAACTCTGCTTTGCCTTTACCAATGCGTCAAATATTGTTCTATTATGATTTACCATCAAATCCAACTTAGCCATGCTAAAACCTTCACAATCCATCACCACATCTAGTCCTTGTAGCTTGTCGATCGGAAAGAGCTTTTCATAGATCAGTTTCACCCAAAATATCGGTTATTGGCAGGACGGTTGCCAGATTGGGCCATGTGAAATTGAAGTAGGCATCATATGCGCATTGTAGATTTTCAACCAGTGAGTTAAATGTATTCTCATATAACCATAAAAAAGAGACGAATCGGACGAATTAACGTAAATGGCAGCATTATGTCTCTAATTTCTGATATTGCAATAATTTCACTTCACTGGGGCACATCGTGACATAAAACTGTCAGATCTCTCCTGTTTTGTTCTCAAAAGAGCTTAGTGGCTGTTGCTAATATAAGGAATTATTTAATCTTAAATGGAAAGGACGACTACACTTTTGTGAATGGATATCCACTTGCTTTGCTCCGACTGTTTCATTCTTCTTCATAAACTCTTTCCGGGCAGGAGCATATCGTAGGGAAGGGGTAGAACTTTTGCTGGTGAAGAAGAAGCCAATTCGTGCGCTTGTTGTCTAGGAAAAGAAATGGAACTCTTTTCATTTCAACAGCAAAGTTCTGTCTATTGAATGTGTTTTTCACTGTAATAAAATGATGTGTTTGAAAAATGTGAACTGGTTAGTAGTGCAATAGTCCTCAACTCGCCGTTTGTCACTGCAATTTCTCCTTAGAGAGTTAAATGGTCTTCTATGTGGTTTCACATAGTGTGCTGTCGCGAACACTTATTCATGGCGCTTGATTGAGTACCCATGTTATCCTCAGTTCAAAATAATTCCAAAAAAAGAATGCTCAAAGCCTAAACGAGGTTGGCACGCTAGGGCCACACCGATGTTTTGGAAGTTTTGGCTTCCTCGTCAGTGACACCCGCCCCTCATTAAGCCCTGCACTGTAGAAAGGAGGGAGGCGTATGTGGTGATGGCACAGTGTACAATGACATTTGTCTTCCTGAGCTAGTATGATCTTTGAAATGTGTGAAAGCAGTTACATACAATGAACTCTTCTTCGTAGAATTCTATTGCTTCACACATTTTCGTATCCTGGGCGATCGACACTGAGCTGGGTAATCTTTCGTTTGAAGGAAGACAATGTGTCGAAATAGAATATGACTAAGCAAGACCAATTTCATAGATTCGAAGAAGAGGTGTCTCCCCATGGCATAATGGTGTAAGCTGCTAAAGTGCAAGGAAACCAAAAAAACATCGGAATAAGCAACCCCACCTGAGTCAATCCGTCCCGTATGGGAATCGAATTCATCTTACGTCGGACATGAGGTGTTCCGTCCCACATAACAAAAGTGTCCGACCGCGGTATTGTTGTGTAAATGACTAAAATGCAAGAAAACAAAGAAAGGCGAAAAAGGCAACTCCACACCTCTCAAACCGATCTCTTATTGGAATGGAGGTAATCTCACTTCGGAAAATAAGTGTCCCTCAATGGCATAGCGCTATAAAGGGGTAAAATACAAGAAAATGTAGAACATCGAAAGAGGTAACCCCACGCTTTTCAATCCGCCCCAACACGCTGTTGGCAGTGCATCGGCAGGTATGCAGCCGTGTGGATCCACCTAACGTTTCAGGATATTCTCGCAGTGATGGTCAGTAAATTCTAGTGGATAACTCACTTTTGACCCGCTTCAGATTCAAACCCCTGACGAGCATTTTCTAATGTTTTATTCTAATTCTGGCGAAGAAAAGACTTTACGAATTGTGGAAACAATTCCTGCAATGAAAATTGCAGTTCAACTATGTAGTTTCCAACTCCATGGATATCGATATTCGGGCTTGTCGTCAGCATAGTCCGAATATGTTATTTCTCTCTCTTTACTTTCTCTCTACCTCTCTCTTTACTTTCCTGCGGTTGATACTGCAATACCCTTACTACTCTTGATGCCTCGTAGTATTCTTTATCCTCTTCTGCATCATTAATTCATTTAGTCGAAAGTAACCGTTTGCACATGAAATATCATTGCTCACACATCAGAAAAATCACTGAAACCATTTCTTTCTCTCTGCTTTTGTGTGATCGACCCTGCTGCAGTACCCTACTTTCAACGACTCGTTATATCTTGTTGTTTCCCTATGACATTATTATCACTTAACACTCACGATGGTGCAGTTAATTATCTCACAGATCTTCGCAATACTTTCGTTCCTCCGTTTGTGTGACGTGTTATCGTGCTGAATCGGATGGAGCTAATAAATTTTCAATTTATCCTTTTTACTTGGAAGAGTAGCCGAGCGTTCTGTCGGCTCTGAGAAGTCGTTGAGCATCAATTCTTCTTTCGGGTTGTTTGTAAAAAGGCTTATCATCAACTCGGCGCTCTCGTCATCTTGGTGCCTGAATGTTCCACAACTGTTTATTGTTGAAGTAGTTTCGATCATATATTTCTCTTCGGCTTGTTTATTATAAAAGGCTTACATCAACGTTCCTTCCAGTACTCCTTCGGCAACGTGAAGTGATTTCTCACTTTCCTTCTTAACAACCTGTCCTGCGTTACGCACGTTCGAGGAACGAGAATAATGTAATAAAATGATGGTACACTGCTTTTCATGCTTCATCTTTTCTCGCTATGTCCTCTATGATGTGAAAAATCACCTTGTCAGCGGCGCCTTTTTAATTAGTTTTGATGCTGAGTTGTTCATCGTGGTGACCGTCCGAGTAAGCGCAGTTGAAGATGGGCTTGGACGGACGGCTGATCATTGGAAGCACTTTCGTTTCCTATCAACATCATTTCAAAGATTTATTCGCAGACTAGACACTTCACAAGCAATGTTGAGGTTCCCGAGCATTTGTTCCAATTGGCTAATGTTGATGTTGTAAATGTGATCTCCTCAAAAAAGCAAAAACTATGTAATTGGCGATTATCAGATATCACTCTCATATTCTACTGCTCCCGTTACATCTTTGATTCTGGCACTAATTGGCTATGGAAGGATGGTGTGTCCTGGTCCAATTCTTGTCGATGGTGATATTAGCGCAGAATGGTGATATTCTGGTTGTACAACCTCTATGTTGCTCACGAAAAATCTTCATGCATTGATTGTGGACGCATAACTGCTTTATTATCGAGTGAATCAATAGTCAAACCGATGAAGATGAGACTGAGCAATCTTTTATACTCAGTCAATTCTTGAACGAGGCTTGCTATCATATGGCTGTGGTTTGTTGCACTGAATTGCCTTCTATATTTCGCTTGCTTACGTACTTTCAAGTAATCTAGATCATTAGATCGGCAGTGTTGCAGACTTGCAGACTCGACTGCTCTTGGCTGGAATAAGATATCATAGTGTTCGTTTCGAGTGTTTTCTTAAAAACACGCTATATTTAGCGATATAATGCGGCTTCTTAGGTTTAATTATTCAATTTCTTGCATGTCTATTGCATATGTCGTCGTCTACACACAAAATAAATGATGGCCGTCGGACATCGTACCTGAGGATATGGCCAAATGTAAAACTATAGGCGACGTCCCAAATGTACCAAGCGGAGAATAAAACCTTTACATCCACAGTCGCAATCCCATTGCATTTCACAACTTTTTTGCTGGGCAAAGGAAGATTTCCCTACATTAATTGATATCAACATCAGTAAAACAAGAAATACGAAAAAAAATCACTACTAGGGGAGTCTTTGCTGTTCACCGAGAGCGTGTCAAACTTGTTCTGTACTCTGAATTTGAAGGTCAGTACCAGTTGTCGCATCTTCGTAAAACAAAAATGGAACACTTCATATTTGTAGTGCTTTTTCCATCCGAATATTACCGGAACTCGCAAGGCACTGTTCTAGAATGTGAGCTTTTTCCAGCATGTGAAGTGTTAGGAGGAACAGGAATTTGTTTGTGTCGAAGTGACACTAGCCCAGACCGAAATATTTCCTGTTGTGATTGTAACTTGCAACACATATAGAAGAAAAACTTCGCAGCACTGATCCGTTTCTTAACGATGAGCTATGCGTTTGACTCTATCAGGAATAGTCAGAAGTGGTTAAATGATGTAAACGAGGCCGTTACAATGACTTGCAGTGGTATACGGTTAAATGCAGTCAGTGCTGTTATCCTCCCAAATAAGTCTGGTATCACTTTGGTGACAGCAAAGAGATGGAAGTCATGACAGCCTTGGGCGCGAGATCGATCCATTAATATGTGTTGCCCTAGGGTACCTTAACCACTGTGCCCCATGCACACCTGGCCCATCAGACGTACAGAAGTAAATATTCGTATGTTTATGATATAATGGACACTATAGGTATTTGGATCTGAAAGACATTATCAGTTTATCTACGGAGTAAGCTTGCTGACCAAATTATGGCATTGAACCTAAAAATTGCTGTTTACATGGCACTGTTGCCCATAACGGCAAAAACAAACTCTACAGAAACAGCGATTTTGCTAGAGACATTTTCGACAGCGCCTTATTTGTTGTAAACTTCCTATAGAGTCGGTGACGATGCGATTCACAAATTTATGCCCGCTCGTTTTATATCTCATCTTCTATATTCTTCAGCCTCTTTTGCATGGCGTGTGTTCGACTGCTATTATGTATGAGGATTTTTTATCAAAAAAAGTTGTGAGAAGTTATGTTTTATCACAACTTGACGATCATTTAACCATACTTCTAGTCTAGAAACGCTTTGCCGGGATCTCCGATATGTTATATCAAGGATTCCACATGTACGATACTAAAAAAAATATGATATATATCCGCAGAAAAGAAGACATTTGAAAATGTCTCCGTCTTGCCTTTTTTTCTGAACCCGAACAGAAGCAGATGTTTGTTGATCATAAGTAGAGGACTTTTGATTGCAGTTATAATAAGAAGGATAATTACTGCAATTAATTGCACCTTTCGTGTGTATCTGGCAAAAGATGAGCGCGAGTAGAGCAATGGTTAGAGGTGTAGGCGACTCACACGTGGTCGAACAGCGATTGGCTGATTGTGTGATCCCTCGTTCAATGCTCACAAAGCCTTCTATCCCTTCGATGTCGGAGAATCGGTACCAGACTTGTTTGGAAGGATAGCAGCAGTGAGTTGAAACATCGGCACGGCACCGCCACCGTACATCAACTGAATCAATATTTTCGTATGAAGATAGAAAGACCAAAACTGAACGTTTCCTGCAGGGGTGTGAAAATTTATTCGTAATAGCGATTGATTAGTATTTTATTCAGTTTTACATGATAGAGGTGTAAGCTCTACATATAGAGCAGAAAATGTGGCGGAGGCTCTGCAGAGGAAGCCATTATTAGCCACTGAATAGCGTAAAACGTGGCTGAAAAAAAGACAGAGCGAAAACTTTTGTAGTGTGTTGCGAGCACGTGCTCTCACTGAAGGGCATAGTGATGATTCGAGCCCACGACACAAAAACAGAAAGTTCCAGGTTTTGATCGTGGTTCGGTATTGTTGTGATCATGCTTCATATCATAAATTGCTCCTAGAAAGAAAATGGGGTAGTAAATGAAAGGCAAAGCTGTTACTAGTTTTGCCTAGTTTTCATCAGTACTCGAGTGCATTGGCTCGCATTAGAGCTAGGCATAATATACGATCGAGTTTGTTTTTTTTTATGCCTCAGATTGAAACTCGTCGAAGATTTTGCTCATTCATTGTGAATCATTTTGTTTGAAGATGAAAGGATTCATTCCACTACTTTTCCAGTTTTTTCATAATGAATATCCGCGGAAAATTTTTTGCTTTTTCCAAAAATTCGATTAAAAAGCTAAGTGTAGTTGAAAATGTTCCCATTACTGTTCCATATTTGATCAATGTATAATACGAGGATCGAACCCCATATACGAAACATCATAACACTGCGAAAATGCAGTAAAAATATTAGAAATTTCGCGCAGTAGTCATCACAATGGCTGTCAGCTCAACTGGGTTTATAAAGCGAAATCGCATACCTGACCAAACCTGTTATAGGTAGGTGGCTGATAGCTATCATAGAGGTGTTGAAGAATGAGTGGTGGTTTAAATGTGCCACGGTGGTTTAATTGTAGTAACCCGCGTCCTCGGTATGGATATAACACGGGTTCGATTTCCGCTTGAGGCCATGTTTTTGTTCTCCACTCAATTCCTTATATATAGTTTTGGATGAAACTCTGCTTTGCCTTTACCAATGCGTCAAATATTGTTCTATTATGATTTCCCATGGAATCCAACTCAGCCATGCTAGAACCTTCACAATCTATCACCACATCTAGTACTTGTAGCTTATCGATCCGGAAGAGCTTTTCATAGATCACTTTCACTCAAAATATCGATTATTCGCAAGACGATTACCAGATTGGAGCCATGTGAAATTGTAGTAGGTATTATATGCGCATTGTAGATCTTTAATCAATGAGTTAAATGTATTCTCATATAACCATAACAAAGAGACGAATCTGACGAATTAACGTAAATGGCAGCATTATGTCTCTAATTTCTCTTATTCCGATAATTTCACTTCACTGGGGCACATCGTGACATAAAACTGTCAGACCTCTGCTGTTTTGGTTTTCGAAAAAGCTTAGTGGCTGTTGCTAACATTAGGAAATATCTAATCTTATACGGGGAGGACGATTACACCTTTGTGAATGGATATCCACTTGCTTGGTTCTGACTGTTCATTCTTCTTCATAAACTCTTTCCGGGCAGGAACATATCGTAGGGAAGGGATAGAACTATTGCTGGTGAAGAAAGAAGCCAGTTCATGCGATTGTTGTCCAGGGAAAGAAATGGAACTCTTTTCATTTCAACAATAAGGTTCTGTACTATGGAATGTGCTTTCACTGTAATAAAATGATGATGTGTATGAAAAAATGTGAACTGGTAGTAGTGCAATAGTCCTCAACTAGCCGTTTGTCACTGCAGTTTCTCTTTTAGAGATTTAAATGGTCTTCTATGTGGTTTCACATAGTGTGCTGTCGCGAACACTTATTCATGGCGCTTGATTGAGTACCCATGTTATCTTCAGTTCAAAATAATTCCAAAAAAAGAATGCTCAAAGCCTAAACGAGGTTGGCACGCCAGGGCCATACACCGATTTTCGGTGGTTTTGGCTTCCTCGTCAGTGACCACCGCCCTATATTAAGCCTTGCACTGTAGAAAGGAGGGAGGCGAATATGGTGATGGCACAGTGTACAATGACACTCGTCTTACTAAGCAAGTATGATCTTTTAAATTGTGAGAAAGCAGCTACATTCAATAAACTCTTCTTTGTGGCACTCTATTGCTTCACACATTTTCGTATCCTGGGCGAACGACACAGAGCTGGGTAACGTTTCGTTTGAAGTAAGACAATGTGTCGAAATAGAATATGACTAAACATAACCGATTCTATAGAGTACCGAGTTAATATGATCTCCCGAAATGGGTGAAAGCTGGTACAAGCGATGAACTCAGTTCTTCTTAGTTCTCTATTGCTTCGCTTGCGAGGGCCATACACCGGAGTTTTGGAGGCTTTGTCCTCCTCGTTAGTAACCCCGCCCCACATTAAGTTCTGCATTGTAGCAAGGAGGGAGGCGTATGTGGTGATAGCACAGTATACAATGACACTGGTCCATCACGACTTCTCAGTCGATGATTTTGGCTGGCAGAGCAAGATTGATCCATAGAATCGACTGTTTGTAAAACCTCACAGTGAACCCTGATGAATCACTGACGAGGAGGCCGAAGCGTCCCAAACACCGATGTATGACCCTAGCGCACCAACGTCGTTTATTCTTTAGACATTCTTTCTGAAATTGATTCAATAAAATTGTGATTTTGAGTTGTTAAAGTCAAAATGCACTTAAATTACTGCAACTTCTCCTTCAAGGTTTCATTCTTATAACGGGAAGTGATCGTCAGAAAAACAAATGTCAGCTTGAGCCTATAAGTCTTCCTTTTAAGTGGTCTCAAACATAGTTCAACATTAGGGAGACAGAAGCAAATCTTACGTTGACAAACTCTGTTTTAGAGTTATATCCAGACAAAATTTCTTTGATGAGAAGTGTCAATCTAGAGGAAAAACCTATTAAACATCATCGGAGTCAAACGGCTCAGCGCAAATTAGTATAAAAACACTTTGTGTCGAAATGCTACAGAATCACAAATTGTCCTAAATAAGGATAACTCAGTTAGTAGTATTTTATCTTTGTACCCTTAATGCCTAGCTTTGCTATACGTTTATCAGACAACCTGTCAACTTCCAAGGGAAACTTCAATGAAGCATGCAAAAGTTGTTTTTCGTGGTAAGAAAGCGAACATATAGGGGCAGTAATCCCATTCGCTGGTCGGAGAGCCCACTCTACACGGGCACGGGCTTGATCACCACCAGAGCACACCAAGTCTCTCATTTTTTCACAGCTCCGAAATTAGTACTATACTTGTCCATGGCAACTGCAGTCTCTCCGATCTGCATTGGAATGCTCTGGAACAGCTCTCCCTGGACTTCATGTAGTATCGATAGTGACTTCAGCAGCACTCAGCTAAATCCGTGACGATCACTATAGCTCTTAAACGGAATTCGACGTCACACTCAAAAATGTTTGAAGACTTTTGTGAGGTAGGAGACGTTTGCAATTGTTGGGTCAGCCAGTATTATGTAGGTGATGTCTTTGTGAAGCCGACGAATTCACGGCACATCAGAGGGCATGGTGTCGTTGTTGATAATATAATGCAAGCCTGCTGCAAAAGGTTTTTTTTATCATTATCGACGTGAGTTCAAAAACGGATTCCACATAATGGAGTTGTTTTCTATCCTGTGCGGTATGAAGCTTAGAAGGACATGTATAAGTGTTACAAATATTTTTTGCTAATAAAGAAAAATTCTTGATACGCTATCGGGTAATTTCCAATGGTGCGAGTAATCAGTTTTGTCCTGCCTGAGATACGCTTGCGTAGGACATAGAACTATTCTCTTTGTTACAGCGCTGTAGAAAAGCCTTGAGGAGCGGCAGAGCTTCAAGTTTGTTAACATCACCGCCGACTTTCTGAAAGCTGGAGATCATAATCTATACGTATTATTAGCTACACATATGGCATCCTACCTCCAAAATGAAAAAATTCTGAGCCATTGGAGGATGTCACGCGCAATCATCCTCCATAAAAAGGGTGACCGAAGGGATCGCTGCAATTTTCGACCTGTTTGCTTGCAGAGTGCTCTACGAGCTCATTACGAAGATTATACTGGGCATATCAAGAAATTTGAATGAGGCTCATCCAATTGAACAAGTAGGATTCCGTAAAGGATTCTGCTGTATGGACCACATTTTATCCGTATCACGGGTCATTGAAGCTTGTCGGGAATATCACATGCCCTCGATCCTATTATTTGTCGACTACGAAAAAAGCGTTTGACAGTGTCGAAACGAAGACATCCTACCAAGGCTCGTTGATCAAGCAATTGATCTTCCCTACATATTTTCGCACACCAGGGTGATGGAGAGTTTAGTTGGTCTAGTGCGAGACAAACCAATGAAACAGTATATATTACAAGGTTTTGAATGTCCCATTTACACGGAACGAAACGAAGATCTCCGAAAGCTTTAGTTACGTCTGACTAGGTTCAGAATCAACATGATCAACGACCTAGCTCCGGAGTTGAGCAGGAGGAATTGAGCGGCTTGGGAAGGGTTTGAGAGCATCGAAAGAGCATCCGACTCCGTGTCTAGCTTTTCGACTTGACGGTTATCCCTGCCCTAGTATACGCAGAAACGTGGTCGCTACGTACAGGGGATGAAAGATACATGGCGTTATCGAACGCGTAGACGAGAGGTCGATGCTATGAGTATCCCGTATCTCGCAAATGAGAGAAAGGATCTAAAGTTTCGACCGACGTCAACGATTGAAGATCACAAACCCCGTCCTACAAGCCATGATATCGAAAATAAGGTGGGCTGGACACGTGATGCTCTTCAACGACAGCCGATGGACGAGAGCCGTTACCGACTGGATTCCTCGGGTTGCGCTACACAGGAAGACCACCAACCCAGTGGTTTGATTTCTTCACAGAAAGCCTAGAAGAAAGATATGATACTTAGCAAATCCCTAGAGAGAGGAGGACCCGCTGGGCTACTCTTGCACACGATAAGGAAAGATGGAAGTGTTGCTGGCGCCCGCTTGAGTCACTTGACGATTAGCAAGGCAACAGCGGATGCAAGTGATCCACAAACCAAGAAATCTTACTACTCCTCCCATTTTTGCTTTATGACTACAAAAAATATAAATCAACACCTATTTCGACAAAGACCAGATAAAGGATATCACCTCAAATAGTACGTACCGTCGTTGCCGTTAATAGAAACATTATTTTTTGCAAAACGAGGTCCTATCGCTGAATTCGATAAATTCGGCTCGCGATCCCGGATATGATGGTGTAGTATTTGAACAAAACGATATCTCATAGTGCGAACATGTTTCTTGCAATATATCGAAAGCTCCAAGGGTTCTAAACCATTAGAACTGATAAAATCATACTACGCTCGAATTCGTTTGCATAACAGAATTCTTTTTTGCTTTTCACTTGTTGTCAAGAAAGCGTGACAATACCATTATTCGCCTTTATAATAAGCAGAGACCAGAACTGATCACATATGCTTCATGCCGCTGCACTTTGTGTGACTGTGCTACTACCCAGAGTAACAATATTTGAAACAGCAGACATCTAAGTACTCCCCTAGTCGAAACATTCTCGACTGTGGGTCGAGCAAGCTCACAGAAGAGCGACTGTTTGTAAATGAATTTCTGGAAGATATTTGCTACACCCATGCGCGTTAAAGATTACTCATTGAATAGTAGAAAAAAACTATGGGCGACAAATAAACAGTTGAAACAACTGTCGCTAATATATGACTCAGTTCCTCTAAATGACCCGCACAGCGATAAATCGATATGACTCCTGCCAAAGTGAACGGATTTATATATCAGTCAATTTAATTTCTCGTTGGTGAAACTCGAAATCACTCGAGAAAGCACAAACCATCACTAAAGACGATAACAGCCAGCATAAGGCACTTCTTGGTCTCATCAAGTTGTAATTCACGAAGTGGTTCCAACAATGTCACTACCATTTGTTCGCTACATCCCCTAAGAAAAAGGCTTAAAGTGACACAAAGGCAGATATAGATTCTTACCAATGATAAATATCGATGTGACAATGGTATACCAACTTCTAAACCTGACCTTACGTTGGGGAAACATTCTAACGTGGAAAATATGTACCATTGGCGTATCAGACTCCATCACAACACGCTTCATTTGTCCAATTAGCGCACAACAACCAGTAGAATGAACAAATCTACTTTCTGCTATCAAAATCTGTTAACTTTATTGTGAATCAACCTTATTGTACATCCTATGGCAAGGACATAAAAGTAGCTGTGTATGTAGTGTTTGATCTGATCTGATTCCTATCCTTCTCCCTTGTCACCAAATAAACTAGTAACAACATTAGAGGACGTTTTCAACACTTGCAGATCGATGCTCAAAAACATGGGTTTTCATTCCACATCTCCACATAGAATGGACTTCGTTATAAGTGTAGGTTGTTCCGCCGTTATTTGAAATTTGTTTTCAAACTAGATTTTTAAAAAAATTAGAACAAAGTGTTCAAATTCTCTTCACAATAGCAGTACCATTTGAATAAAACTAAAGGCACTATCGTGCTTTCTTTAACAGATTCTGTCTCTCTGGTCGCCTTCATGCTAAAGATACCACCCTTCAAAAACAACGAAAAAAAAACAACATTTTGCAGCCTTAAGGAATTAGAACTTCAAATTACAGAATAGAAAAACTTGCTTTTTCCTAGAGAAAAACTGTACATTCCATGGATCTTAACTCAACAGTAGAGTCTATTATGAGCTAAAAAAGTTATTCAAAATCAGAAACCACAAACATGCAACAGCATACATAAGTACAAGTCAACTTGTGTGAAAAGTGATATATGTCCCAAAGGGCAGAATTCAATTAAAAGAACTGGCACGTTTTTGAGATAAGACCAGGTATCAAAACCGTGTATTTTTATGGAGAAATGCTTGCCTGATCGTCTACACTAATTGATGAAAACTCTGGTAAAGCATGTAACCAATCGGCAAATAAGACAAAATGTCGTCGCCAGTCCTGCATTACGTCTTTCATCGATGCAACACGTTCAGCCGTAATTACAAGCTGTAAACAACGGAAATCAGCAAATATAAACAAAGTTAAGAGTGTTTTACACATGGCAACCATCAACACAGCTTCTTGCGTGATCGATAAAAAATGCCGTCCATATGCAAATCAACGATGAGGGTGGATGTAGCACAGGTAGAAAAATTCGTCTAAGCTTCCAATGTTCTGGTGCAAACCCTAGTTAAGCTACTCAACCCTTTCTATTTTTCCAAAGTATGGAAACTGGTACCGAACTTGTCTGTGAAAAGTTGACTGCGGTTCACAAAATTTAAAGCTATTTGCGGATAAGAACTGAGAGTAACCTAGACAGCAAACATTAGAACCTACAGAGAAAACAGTCGGCCAGCATCCGCAGACCTTTGCCATAATGAATGTTTCAATCGAAAAAGCTTGCTGAAATTCCTCAAGGACAATTGACCAAACACGAAAAGTTTGAAAATTTCAGAAAATGATGGATGTGAGCAAAGAAATAGAACGATAGAATTGCTAGCAATGAGTGCGTTTTTCAAATGCCAATAACATCCAAAGTGTTTAAGCCAAGAGGTTGAGTGAGACACCACTTATGTTCAGCCGAAAAGGATAAAAGCGTCTACGTAATACCATTACAGACAAGTATCAAGACAGAAAATTTCCATAATAGAATTCCAGAGATTCCTACAACGTGACACTATGATTCGTGTAGTTTTATATTTGCAAGCAGATTCTCATGAGCAGTCGGTAACAATTGCGCATTTTCGAACAACTGGCAACACAGAATTTTCGTTGAGCATTCAATTTACAAACAAAGTTAGTTAGCCTTCGGCAAAGATAAAAGGGCTTAGAAAACCTGTAGTGAAGGAAGATAAAGGATAAATGTTAACACGTTTGTCTGTGATCATTCCCTGAGGGATGCGCTATGTAGGCACCCCGTCAAGCATGGCACAGATAATTAAGTAAGATATTTGGATGGTACGCAAAATTGCGCCCTCGGCCCTGAGCTGCTTTGCAATCACTCTTTATTCAATATGAACTATCAAAGCTGTCAGCAACCAATCCTTGACGGGTTTGGTGTGGTGAGCACATTTCGGCATTGAACCCAGTTGAGCTGAAAGCTTTTTTTCGATGTGTATTACCTATACTTCTCTGAGCATGATGTTGAAATACTCATCTACTTTTACTATTGCTAAAACGTAGTGAAATCAAAGAAATTTAGGTTATACATAAGTAAAAAGTTGTCAGCTCAACTGGATTCAATGCGAATATATGCTTACTGCATCAAATTCGTTAAGGGCTGCTCGCTAACATCTTCAATAGTTCATGTCAAGAAAAAGACGGTAGCAAAACTGTGGCTTTGGTGGCGTAGTGGTAGCACGCGCCTCCGGTAACGGTGAAGCGCGCGCCGAACTCCCGCCTGAGCTGCTTTTTACGAGCCACTCAACCTTTTTAGCTAAATATTACAACATCATGTCACTGCTGGAAAACAGTACAATTAATGAGATATAGGTTGTAAAATATTTGGGCTATAACAAGGTCTATCAATGTGTCAGAATTCTTATCTTTCTGTGCAATTCTGGTATGCATTTTCGCACACCAGGGTGATGGAGAGTTTAGTTTGGTCTAGTGCGAGACAAACCAATGAAACAGTATATATTACAAGGCACCTCTAACCATTGCTTACAGAAGATTAATGCGAAATACTTGCTCAAAACTTTACGTGTGACTAAGTAATAAAATCGGTATTTGTTAGTCTTGCTGAGCTACTCTGGTAATTATTAATACTTAACCATTTACATACCGGTGTTCTGAGTGAAACATATTCGGACTATGCTGACGACAAGCCCGAATATCGATATCCATGGAGTTGGAAACTACATAGTTGAACTGCAATTTTCATTGCAGGAATTGTTTCCACAATTCGTAAAGTCTTTTTCTTCGCCAGAATTAGAATAAAACATTAGAAAATGCTCGTCAGGGGTTTGAATCTGAAGCGGGTCGAAAGTGAGTTATCCACTAGAATTTACTGACCATCACTGCGAGAATATCCTGAAACGTTAGGTGGATCCACACGGCTGCATACCTGCCGATGCACTGCCAACAGCGTGTTGGGGCGGATTGAAAAGCGAGGGGTTACCTCCTTCGATGTTCTAATTTTCTTGTATTTACCCCTTTATACGCTATGAAGCGTGAAGAAGATATGATGCTCACGATCCCTAGAGCAAGAGACCACTGGTGCACGCGATAGGAAAAATGGAAAGTGCTGGTACCGCTCGAGTCGCTCGACGATCAACGGGACGACAGGTGATACAGGTGATGCGCTATGCCATTGAGGGACACTTATTTTCCGAAGTGAGATTACCTCCATTCCAATAAGAGATCGGTTTGAGAGATGTGGAGTTGCCTTCTTCGCCTTTCTTTGTTTTCTTGCATTTTAGTCATTTACACAACAATACCGCGGTCGGACACTTTTGTTATGTGGGACGGACACCTCATGTCCGACGTAAGATGAATTCGATTCCCATACGGGACGGATTGACTCAAGTGGGGTTGCTTATTCCGATGTTTTTTTGGTTTCCTTGCACTTTAGCAGCTTACACCATTATGCCATGGGGAGACACCTCTTCTTCGAATCTATGAAATTGGTCTTGCTTAGTCATATTCTATTTCGACACATTGTCTTCCTTCAAACGAAAGATTACCCAGCTCAGTGTCGATCGCCCAGGATACGAAAATGTGTGAAGCAATAGAATGCTACGGAGAAGAGTTCATTGTATGCAGCTGCTTTCACACATTTCAAAAGATCATACTAGCTCAGGAAGACAATGTCATTGTACACTGTGCCATCACCACATACGCCTCCCTCCTTTCTACAGTGCAGGGCTTATAGAGGGGCGGGTGTCACTGACGAGGAAGCCAAAACTTCCAAAACATCGGTGTGTGGCCCTAGCGTGCCAACCTCGTTTAGGCTTTGAGCATTCTTTTTTTGGAATTATTTTGAACTGAGGATAACATGGGTACTCAATCAAGCGCCATGAATAAGTGTTCGCGACAGCACACTATGTGAAACCACATAGAAGACCATTTAACTCTCTAAAGGAGAAATTGCAGTGACAAACGGCGAGTTGAGGACTATTGCACTACTAACCAGTTCACATTTTTTCAACACATCATCATTTTATTACAGTGAAAACACATTCCATAGACAAAACTTTACTGTTGAAATGAAAAGAGTTCCATTTCTTTCCCTAGACAACAAGCGCATGAATTGGCTTCTTTCTTCACCAGCAATAGTTCTACCCCTTCCCTACGATATGCTCCTGCCCGGAAAGAGTTTATGAAGAAGAATGAACAGTCAGAGCGAAGCAAGTGGATATCCATTCACAAAAGTGTAATCGTCCTCCCCATATAAGATTAGATATTTCCTTATGTTAGCAACAGCCACTAAGCTCTTTTCGAAAATCAAAACAGGAGAGGTCTGACAGTTTTATGTCACGATGTGCCCCAGTGAAGTGAAATTATTGGAATATGAGAAATTAGAGACATAATGCTGCCATTTACGTTAATTTGTCCGTTTCGTCTCTTTGTTATGGTTATATGAGAATACATTTAACTCATTGGTTAAAGATCTACAATGCGCATATGATACCTACTTCAATTTCACATGGCTCCAATCTGGTAATCCGTCTTGCGAATAATCGATATTTTGGGTGAAACTGATCTATGCAAAGCTCTTCCCGATCGACAAGCTACAAGGACTAGATGTGGTGATGGATTGTGAAGGTTTCTAGCATGGCTAAGTTGGATTTCATGGCAAATCATAATAGAACAATATTTGACGCATTGGTAAAGAGAAAGCAGAGTTTCATTCAAAACTATATATAAGGAATTGAGTGGTGAACAAAAACATGGCCTCAAGCGGGAATCGAACTCGCGTTATATCCATCCGAGGACGGGGGTTACTACAATTAAACCACCGAGGCACATTTGCATCCACCACTCATTCTTCAACACCTCTATGTTAGCTATCAGCCACCTACCTATAACAGGTTTGGTGGGTATGCGATTTCGCTTTATAAACCCAGTTGAGCTGACAGCCATTGTGATGACTACTGCGCGAAATTTCTTATATTTTTACTGCATTTTCGCAGTGTTATGATGTTTCGTATATGGGTTCGATCCTCGTGTTATACATTGATCAAATATGGAAGACAATAACAGAAACAATTTCAACTACACCTTGCTTTTTAATCGAATTTTTGGAAAAAGCAAAGAAATTTGCCTCCGGATATTCATTATGGGAAAACTGCAGAAAAAGTGAGTGGAATAGATCTTTTTTTTTCTTCAAACAAAATGATTCACAATGAATGAGCAAAATTTTGGACGAGTTTCAATCTGAGGCATAAAAAAAAACAAACTCGATCGTATCATTATGCATAGCTCAAATGCGAGCCAATGCACTCGAGTACTGATGAAAAATAGCAAAAACTAGTAACAGCTTTGTCTTTCATTTACTACCCCATTTTCTTTTCTAGCAGCAATTTATGATATGAAGCATGATCACAAAAAACCGAACCACGATCAAAACCTGGAACTTTCTGTTTTTGTGTCGTGGGCTCGAAATCCATCACTAAGCCCTTCAGTGAGAGCACGTGCTCGCACCACACACAGACGTTTTCGCTCTGTCTTTTTTTCAGCCATGTTTTATAATATTCAGTGGCTAATAATGGCTCCTCTGCTGAGCCTCCGCCACATTTTCTGCTCTACATGTAGAGCTTACCACCTCTATCATGTAAAACTGGATAAATAATAATCAAATCGCTATTACGAATAAGTTTTCACACCCCTGCAGGAACGTTCAGCTTTAGTCTTTTTACTTCATACGAAAATATATAAGTATAAACATTATAATCATATCATAAGCAAATGATAATCAGCATGCATCGAAACAATCGGCTACTGTCCTGCATTGGAAGTGAAGTGATCTCATTTGAGAGGTGCTCCCCATTGACAGATTTGATTCGGCGCGCATAACAAAGCCCCACATCACGAGACTGATCGTCAGCTGACACAATTGTTTTAGGTCAATCCGCCTGCAGGACAGGACAAGGAAATACCGCTCTGGGACTCTGAACAGTTCCCTGAAGAGATGCGCCAGAACGTTTGATTCCATTAAAGCCTCGCAGAGGAGAGTGAGTGCATGTCTAGTCAATAGATCACGGTGGCTTACCGATGTTATGAAGGACATGCTATCATCCTCCCTGTACAAGTGCAGTACACGTTTACCAGTATCGTAGGAATCAAAAGCTTTGTGAACCTGCGTGAGGATCAAGCTAAGGCAGAGTAATATCCACCGACTCTGGTTACAAATCTTGGTGTTCGCGTTATCCAAGGCCAGTGGCTTCTTGATTCTCTCATATTTGTGCCACAACAAGATGTGCTCGAAAACGACTAGGACAAAGAACATGTATTTCTGCTTATTATTGCTTATTTATCTACTTGTTCATTGCCTTATTACTCCATATTCATATATTTTACTTATCGCCTTAATTGAATATTCCCCACAATTTGTCGAACAAACCACGTTGAACTCATGAACTTCTTTTATATATAATCAAAGCATGAGCGAAGAACTCATGCCGGAGAAAAAGTGTAGAAGAACGCTACTAGGAACACTTGCTCGATGCTGCGACCTTTATTAGAGTCCAACTTACCAAATCATATTCGGTGTCACCTTTAATCGAAGTATCAGAGTCCATACTGAGCAGCTGTTTATATAAATAGTCCGCCCTCCCGTCTGAGGTCCTATTTTTGCTCACCCACCAATCCTCTTGAGTGTATTGGAAACATCGTATCACTGCGAAAAATGCAGTCAAAACATTAGAAAATGCCAGTGTTACACATCACAATGGCTGTCAGCTCAAGTGGGTTTATTATGCGATATTGCAGACCCGGTCAAACCTGTAAAAGATTGGTGGCTTATAGCTATCATAGAGATGTTGAAGAATGTGTGGTTGGACAAATGTACATCGTTGGTTTGTGGTAGCACACTTCGCGGTATGATGTGTGAAACGCGGGTTCGACTCCCGTCTGAAGTCGTATTTTTGCTCACCAGTCAAAGTTGTAGTCGTATTCTTACACGGATCACTCGTATTCTTACAAGAATCGGTCGTATTCTCGCACGAACCAAAGTATTCGAGTTCATGAAGCTTTAACAGTTACGATGTTCCAAAATAATACGTTAAACACTAAAGTAAATCTTGAGACAGATTTCGTCGTGTAGCAAACTTCCTCTTCTATGAATTCTAAGGCTCAGCTATCCTTATCTAAGACAGTGGTCGCGAAATGATCGTCGCATTACTAACTTGTCGTGAAAGCGCTAGTGAACTGGCACAAAAACAAGAAAATGAAATGACCTTAGATTCAGTGACCGTTAGTCAATTTGAATCTTTCTAAGGAAAAAAAGCACAAAATGAAACACAAAAAGTGCACGAGCTCATTGAAGACATTGCTACGCTATATTGCCAGCTAAAAAGGGTTTTTTTCGTATATAAGAGGACAAATGAATGTCCCATCTCATTCGCTGGATAGAAATTCTCATAGGAGGTTTGTAATCATTCGAAAGCTTAGATTTCTGGCTAAAGCCTACATAGCTGATTTTCGAAATACCCTTTTATAACGCTGTAACATTAAAAATGATATTATGTTTCACACGACTACGCGTTTTTTCTTCTTATCTCGTTTATATTTGGTGGACAAAACTCCTTCCTTAGTGTGCTCGTACTCGTTCAATGGCACATATGTCAAAGAACTCAAAATATGCATGCATTTGAAGAAGCTCTTTTGATAGCGCTCTAGAAGATGGAAAAATTTTGTACGCTATACCTCGCCGGATAAGCTCTTTCCTTGAGTGATAAACATTCATTGGACACCGTAATGTTTGCTGATTCCAGCGCTGTGTTTATTTTTAAAAAGATCTCTTCTCTGCAGTGCAGCAGGTAGACTTGTCACTCGCCAAAGCCCGAATCGACCGATGGTCTTGTGAAAACAGCAACATCCGCCCTCGCTCCGCCCTCACCACCCCATGGAGCAGCAAAAAACACCCTTTCCTGTAAGTTTACCATTCCTATTTTCCGTATTGCACTGTAGAAAAACGACCTTTCCAGAAAATAAGCACAGCGTTGGAATCAGCAAACATCACGCTATCGAATGATTACTAATAATCTAAAAAAGAGCTCTGTGCGGCGATAAATATGCGCGTCTGTGGCATAGTTTTATTTCGAGATTTTACATCGCTATGAGAGGGTCTTTCTGGAAAACCGGCCACTTATGGCTTCTACCGCTTTGTATGGAAAGTCATTGTTAGGTGAGGTCATATATTAGAGGTAGTCTACTACATAAGATTTGACTCAACAGGGCAATGGCCACCATCATCATGATCAATGGCTGTTTGAATTCGAATCGGATAATTGCTACATCAAAAAAGATTAAGGAACCTATAGCCTGCTCCAAAAATAATTTTATAACAGTTTTGAGCTCTCTTTGATGTGAATGGAGACATATTTGGTCTCTACAATAACTTCGCGGTGGCGTGCCGATGTATCAACTCACTGCTGCCTATCCTTCCAAACAAGTCTGGTTACAATTCTCCGACATCGAAGGGATAGAAGGCTTGTGAGCATTGAACGAGGGATCGCACAATCAACCAATCGCTGTTCGACCACGTGTGAGTCGCGAGCACCTCTAACCGTTGCTCCACTCGCGTTCATCTTATGCCAGATACACACTGAAAGGTCCATTTAATTGCAGTAATTATCCGTCGTATTATAACTGCAATCAACAAAGTCCTCTACGTATGATCAACAAACATCTGCTTCTGTTCTGGTTCAGAAAAAAAGGCAAGACGGAAGATATTTTCAAATGTCTTCTTCTCTGAGGAATATTTATCATATTTTTTTCGTATAATACATGTGGAATCCTTAAATAACATATCGGAGATCCCGGCGAAGCGTTTCTAGACTAGAAGTGTGCTTAAATGATCGTCAAGTCGTGATAAAACATAACTTCTCACAACTTTTTTCTGATAAAATAATCCTCATACATACTAGCAGTCGAACACACGCATGCAAAAGAGGCTGAAGAATATAGAAGTTGAGATATAAAACGAGCGGGCATAAATTTGTGAATCGCATCGTCACCGACTCTAAAGGAAGTTTACAACAAATAAGGCGCTGTCGAAAATGTCACTAGCAAAATCGTTGTTTCTCTATATTTGTTTTTGCGTTATGGGCAACAGTGTCATGTAAGCAGCAATTTTACGTTCAATGCTCTTAATTTGGTCAGCAAGCTTACTCCGTCGATAAAAGTGATAATGTCTTTCAGATCCAAATACCTATAGTGTCCATTATATCATAAACATACGAATATTTACTTCTGTACGTCTGATGGGCCAGGTGTGCATATGGCACAGTGGTTAAGGTACCCTACAGCAACACACATTAATGATCGATCTCGCGCCCAAGGCTGTCATGACTTCCATCTCTTTGCTGTCACCAAAGTGATACCAGACTTGTTTGGGAGGATACCAGCACTGACTGCATTCATCCGTATACCACTGCGAGTCATTGTAACGGCCTCGTTTACATCATTTAACCACTTCTGACTATTCCTGATAGAGTCAAACGCATAGCTCATCTTTATGAAACGGATCAGTGCTGACAGTTTTTTCTATATGTGTTGCCAGTAAATCACATAGTAATATTCGGTCTGGGCTAGTGTCACTTCGACACAAAACGAATGCCTGTTCCTCCTGACACTTCACAGGCTGAAAAAGCTCACATTCTAGAACAGTGTCTGGTGAGTTCAGTAATATTCGGATGGAAAAAGCACTACAAATATGAAGTGTTCCATTTTTGTTTTAGCGAAGAAGCGACAACTGGTATTGACTTCAAATTCAGAGTACAGAACAAGCGTTGACACGCTCTCGGTGAACAGCATAGACTCCCTTAGTAGTGATTTTTTCGTATTTCTTGTTATACTGGTGTTGATATCAATTAATGTAGGGAAATCTTCCTTTGCCTAGCAAAAAAGTTGTGAGATGCAATGGGATTGCGACTGTGGATGTAAAGGTTTTATTCTCCGCTTGGTACATTTGGGACGTCGCCTATAGTTTTACATTTGGCCATATCCTCAGGTACGATATCCGACGGCCATCATTTGGTTTGTGTGTAGACGACGATATATGCAACAGACATGCAAGAAATTGAATAATTAAACCTAAGAAGCCGCATCATATTGCTAAATATGGCGTGTTCTCAAGAAAACACTCAAAACGAATACTATGATATCTTATTCCAGCCAAGAGCAGTCGAGTCTGCAAGTCTGCAACACTGCCGATCTAATGATTTAGATTACTTGAAAGTACGTAAACAAGCGGAATTTAGAAGGGAATTCAGTGGCAACACACCACAGCCATATGATAGCAAGCCCTGTTTAAGAATTGACTGGGTATAAAAGATTGCTCAGGTCCCATCGTCATCGGTTTGACTATTGATTCAGTTGATAATAAAGCAGTTGTACGTCCACAATCA
The DNA here is from genome assembly GCA_019055375.1 of Parelaphostrongylus tenuis. Classification (NCBI taxonomy): domain Eukaryota; kingdom Metazoa; phylum Nematoda; class Chromadorea; order Rhabditida; family Metastrongylidae; genus Parelaphostrongylus; species Parelaphostrongylus tenuis. The sequence goes on from JAHQIW010002451.1 coordinate 124,648, forward strand.
ATGCATGAAAATTTTTCGTGAGCAATATAGAGGTTTCACAACCAGAATATCACCATTCTGCGCTAATATCACCATCGATAAGAATTGGACCAGGACACACCATTCCTTCATAGCCAATTAGTGCCAGAATCAAAGATGTAACGGGAGCAGTAGAATATGAGAGTGATATCTGATAATCGCCAATTACATAGTTTTTGCTTTTTTGAGGAGATCACATTTACAACATCAACATTAGCCAATTGGAACAAATGCTCGGGAACCTCAACATTGCTTGTGAAGTGTTTAGTCTTGCGAATAAATCTTTGAAATGATGTTGATAGGAAACGAATGTGCTTCCAATGATCAGCCGTCCGTCCAAGCCCATCTTCAACTGCGCTTACTCGGACGGTCACCACGATGAACAACTCAGCATCAAAACTAATTAAAAAGGCGCCGCTGACAAGGTGATTTTTCACATCATAGAGGACATAGCGAGAAAAGATGAAGCATGAAAAGCAGTGTACCATCATTTTATTACATTATTCTCGTTCCTCGAACGTGCGTAACGCAGGACAGGTTGTTAAGAAGGAAAGTGAGAAATCACTTCACGTTGCCGAAGGAGTACTGGAAGGAACGTTGATGTAAGCCTTTTATAATAAACAAGCCGAAGAGAAATATATGATCGAAACTACTTCAACAATAAACAGTTGTGGAACATTCAGGCACCAAGATGACGAGAGCGCCGAGTTGATGATAAGCCTTTTTACAAACAACCCGAAAGAAGAATTGATGCTCAACGACTTCTCAGAGCCGACAGAACGCTCGGCTACTCTTCCAAGTAAAAAGGATAAATTGAAAATTTATTAGCTCCATCCGATTCAGCACGATAACACGTCACACAAACGGAGGAACGAAAGTATTGCGAAGATCTGTGAGATAATTAACTGCACCATCGTGAGTGTTAAGTGATAATAATGTCATAGGGGAACAACAAGATATAACGAGTCGTTGAAAGTAGGGTACTGCAGCAGGGTCGATCACACAAAAGCAGAGAGAAAGAAATGGTTTCAGTCGATTTTTCTGATGTGTGAGCAATGATATTTCATGTGCAAACGGTTACTTTCGACTAAATGAATTAATGATGCAGAAGAGGATAAAGAATACTACGAGGCATCAAGAGTAGTAAGGGTATTGCAGTATCAACCGCAGGAAAGTAAAGAGAGAGGTAGCATACAATTTTGATGACTTTTTTCTCATTTTTGAACATTGTATTTCACTACAGAATATCATGACGTAAAGATATAAAATATGATGAGATAAATATAGATATATTGATGATGATGATGATGGTGAGATGATGATGATGATGGTGGTGGTGATGATGATGATGGTGAGATGATGATGATGATGGTGGTGGTGATGATGATGATGGTGATGATGATGATGATGATGGGTGGTGATGATGATGATGATGATGATGATGATGATGATGATGGTGGTGGTGATGATGATGATGTGATGATGATGATGATGATGGTGTGGTGATGATGATGATGATGATGATATGATGATGCATGATGTGACGACGATAATGCTATCAATCACACAAAATAATGAGTCGGTAGCGTGCAGCAGTGGTTAGCACTTTTGATGTTTAACCAGTTGTGCTACACTACATGAAATATTGATGCAAACTAGATTTGACAGAGGAAGGAAAGGGTAAGATAGCTGTTACGTGCTTGTTTAGATTCGTTCGGAAAGCAGTGTAACCATTCGCACTGCTTGTAATCCTTTACCACTGAGTGTACTCAGATGGTGAAGACGAGTTTTGCCTGCTGCATCAGTCTTATGATGTATAACACGGCCGTATTGCGTATATTATCGATGCACAGGGAGGTTCCTGAAGAATTATGCAACAGAGAAGATAGTTCGTTTATGCTAATAATTCATAGGTTAGTAGTCTTCAATAGGCCTGCCTGACATTTCTGCGTTGATTCTGGAAATCATTTTGTGGTTTCAGTATATTCTCGGAAATCATGGAATCTCCTTAACGTAGGTCAACATCGAACTAAAGTGAGTAGCGCATGGCGGCTTGAATCACATATGACTTACCGTGAGCAAGGTGGAGTCTGTGCATGTGCAATGAGTGGGCGACAACGTGAACAAATACTACCGGTGATTTTGCTGCTTGAAGTGTATCGGCGAGAGTTCAAGTGACGAGATGATGAAGATTTTTAACGAAAATTCTGAATAACGCTTATATATGCGTACATGTGTAAGCATACAGAAGCACAGTATATGTACATGTGCATATACATGTTTGTGTAATATACTGCTTTACTTACCGTTCACTGTCCTTAATCTGTAATGAGAGAATTCGCGGTGGTATCGCGTCGGATTCTCCGGAGTGAAGAAGAGTAAACTAACTGAACTCACCCAAATCTTCTTTATATGTAGAGTGGTTGCCGATTATCAGGTGATAAGATTTGGTTCGTGTCGGGAAAATTTCATTCCAATCAACCACTTCAGCGGTGATGTGGTGTTACAAATGTATATCCACTGATACTGAGTAATGTGCAAACCTTCAAAGTCACGCGGGATTCAAACCCAGATTTCACTCTTTCCGCAGAACTTTGGCTTTTGTTCATATAACCTATCTACGCTAATCGATATTAGAGTCTCATCTACTATTAAGTAAATTATTGCTTGTTTAGTCCATAGTCATTGAGTTGACCTAGAAGGCTACTAGGTACAAAGGGTAAAACTCTCGTCAGTGATCAGTCTGCGAAAGATGCACCACGCATTGGTTGACTTTGTTTAAGGTGAATGAATTATCTGTGCTTTACAATAATTCGCTGTGGCTCATCGCTGTATCGATTCAACACTGTTTATCCTTCCAGACGAGTCTGGTACAAATTTATTGACCCTGCAGGGATTGACGGCTTGATGAGCCGTGAGCGCGACGTCGAACCATCGACCTTGTGTGCTGTTCAGAGCACCTCCCACTGCACCACATGCGCTCTTTTTCACAACAGAATATATATATATATGTATATTAATATGTATATATATAATGTTTGCTTCTGAAATTTTAACAGCTTATGCGTACTTGTCTTATCAGACTCTGCTGTAACGGAGGCTTTGTCGGGTTCAGGCTAACGAAACATAATTTTATTGCTGTTTCGAGCGTTTGTATACCCATCGTATAGCTTGCTAGGCTCTAAACGTGGAAGCTGCGTAATAACGAGTACCCTGGCAGTCTCTCCTTGAGAAGCAGGTGGAGACTTGTCGTGTGTCCTTCCTAACCGCCTCCCATTTACTTCCCATCCACGTCATTGCAGGCTTTTGGAAAATCTGACTAGTACAAATAGAGGTCTAACAAATCGACACTGCGGAAGCAAGGAGCTTATTCCCTAAATCTACCCGCGTCTCTGAAAAGCACGCGATCGTCCTTCGTTCGCGTTTATTTCCCCTATCCACCACTGGGGGGGGGGGGGGGGGGGGCATCACGTGCCCGTGCGGCTAAGTAGCCCCTTTGATTCCCAGAGAGATCCTTGGTTATATATATATATATGAAGTACGGTGGCTGAGTGGTTGTGATGCTGGACACTACGCGCGTGGAGCCGAGCTCCAACCTAGTCCTCTCCGGCAGTCAACACCAACGTCCAATGAAACGCCTCAGCAAGGCTATCGTCGAGATTGCAAGGAGATTCGCTTAACCAGCATTCCACGCCGTTCAAGAAGAAGGCGAACAAAGATGTGATGCTAAAAGTACACGGATCCACGCAGTGAGATAAAAGACACTGTGATGACGGACCAAATAAAGTAAATTAAAAGTAAGTAAAGTATATATATGTGTATATATATATTATATACATTTCACTTTTGTGTTAGCGGCGACAAAAGAAAAACCTATCTCGTTAGTCGAACAGGAGCTTTTCATTTAAGTGTTAGTAATCATTCGAAAACTTGAATCTTTAGCTAGAGCTGTGATTGCTCGGTTTTTGAAAAGGCTCCTTCAAAATGCTGTAAAGTTCAGATAAAAATATATTTCACTCGCGCATGTTTCTCTCGGACAGGATCTTTTTGGGACTAATAGTAGTCATTCAATAGCGCATTGCTTTCTGATTTCAATGATGCGCTTATTTTCTGAAAAGTTCATTTGTTTGCAGTCCAACAGGAAAAATCGGTTGAATTCACACAAACGAGCAAGTGTTCTTTGTACAATTCGCGAGCCGCTGAGTGAAGCGGCAAAGTGAGCTGACGCGATTATGGACCTACTTTCGGCTAGTCATATAAAAGACCGATCTTTGTTATTAAGTTAGAAATTATTTCTTCTCTTTGAAAGATAAGCTCTGGATAAAACGTGTGACTCTGCTAAAAGAAACGACTTCAAATGCTTCTATTTTGCCATGAATACTGATAAATCAGTAATCACTATTATCACTTTGATGGAAATCAAGAGGCGAAAACGTCCATTGCTTCCAACAGTGAGTCAAAGACATTAATATGATACGAGATTTTTTCCACTACACTTTACATGCTCTAAAACGGATTTATCATCTACTCAGCCCGATTGCCGCCTCACCCAGTGGTCCGTGAATTGGTCAAAGACCATTTGCTCGCGCATGCGAATTCAATATTATTTTCCTTGCTGCACTGCAGTGAAACGATCTTTCCAGAAAGTAAGCACAGCGTTGGATTCAACAAACATTCTATCGAATGGTCACAAATAGTTTGAAGAAAGGGTTCTTTCTGCGAAGGTAAAACAGGTTTTCATTCTGTAACAACGCCAAAAAAGCTGTTTCACAAATCGGCTACGTGAGGCTGTAACCAAAAATTTAAGTTTTAGAATGATTACCTTAGCTGTTTGATCTCGCGCTCATGGCTCACCAAGTCATATATACCTCAGGGCTGGCAAATTGTTACCGGAGTGGTGGCGGACTTGTCTGGGAGGGTAGGCAGCACTGACTCGATACAGCAGAGGTCACCTTGAGTTATTGTAAAGATCAGATATGCATTATTCACATCGAAATTAATCCTTTTAGCACCTGATTTGTTCAGTCATCAGAGAATTTTCGTTTTTTTCATTGTGCGGATCCCAGTACTTCTAGCATTCAATTCGTTTTTTGTCTTCTTCTAAACGGCGCAGAATACTGGTTGAGCGAGTCGTCTTGCAATGTCGTGAATAGCCTTGCTGTGGCGTCCCGTTGGACGCTGTTAGTGACTGCCGGATTGACGACAAATGCATGGCGCATCCCTTAGGGATTGATCAACTCCGAGAGCTTCAGCCTTAATCCTTTGTATGCTTCAAATATATATATATATATATATTCTATTGTGAAAAAGAGAGCATGTGGTGCAGTGGGAGGTGCTCTGAACAGCACACAAGGTCGATGGTTCGACGTCGCGCTCACGGCTCATCAAGCCATCAATCCCTGCAGGGTCAATAAATTTGTACCAGACTCGTCTGGAAGGATAAACAGTGTTGAATCGATACAGCGATGAGCCACAGCGAATTATTGTAAAGCACAGATAATTCATTCACCTTAAACAAAGTCAACCAATGCGTGGTGCATCTTTCGCAGACTGATTAATGTCGAGAACTTTACCCTTTTTACCTAGTAGCCTTCTAAGCCAACTCAATGACTATGGACTAAACAAGCAATAAATTACTTAATAGTAGATGAGACTCTAATATCGATTAGCGTAGATAGGTTTTATGAACAAAAGCCAAAGTTCTGCGGAAAGAGTGAAATCTGGGTTTGAATCCCGCGTGACTTTGAAGGTTTGCACATTACTCAGTATCAGTGGATATACATTTGTAACACCACATCACCGCTGAAGTGGTTGATTGGAATGAAATTTTCCCGACACGAACCAAATCTTATCACCTGATAATCGGCAACCACTCTACATATAAAGAAGATTTGGGTGAGTTCAGTTAGTTTACTCTTCTTCACTCCGGAGAATCCGACGCGATACCACCGTGAATTCTCTCATTACAGATTAAGGACAGTGAACGGTAAGTAAAGCAGTATATTACACAAACATGTATATGCACATGTACATATACTGTGCTTCTGTATGCTTACACATGTACGCATATATAAGCGTTATTCAGAATTTTCGTTAAAAATCTTCATCATCTCATCACTTGAACTCTCGCCGATACACTTCAAGCAGCAAAATCACCGGTAGTATTTGTTCACGTTGTCGCCCACTCATTGCACATGCACAGACTCCACCTTGCTCACGGTAAGTCATATGTGATTCAAGCCGCCATGCGCTACTCACTTTAGTTCGATGTTGACCTACGTTAAGGAGATTCCATGATTTCCGAGAATATACTGAAACCACAACATGATTTCCAGAATCAACGCAGAAATGTCAGGCAGCCTATTGAAGACTACTAACCTATGAATTATTAGCATAAACGAACTATCTTCTCTGTTGCATAATTCTTCAGGAACCTCCCTGTGCATCGATAATATACGCAATACGGCCGTGTTATACATCATATGACTGATGCAGCAGGCAAAACTCGTCTTCACCATCTGAGTACACTCAGTGGTAAAGGATTACAAGCAGTGCGAATGGTTACACTGCTTTCCGACCGAATCTAAACAAGCACGTAACAGCTATCTTACCCTTTCCTTCCTCTGTCAAATCTAGTTTGCATTAATATTTCATGTAATGTAGCACAACTGGTTGAACATCAAAAGTGCTAACCACTGCTGCACGCTACCGACTCATTATTTTGTGTGATTGATAGCATTATCGTCGTCATCATCATCATCATCATCATCATCCACCATCCATCATCATCCATCCATCCATCATCACCATCATCATCATCACCAACTCACTCATCACCTCATCACATCCACCATCCATCATCACCATCATCACTCATCATCATCAATTATATCTTATATTTATCTCATCATATTTTATATCTTTACGTCATGATATTCTGTAGTGAAATACAATGTTCAAAAATGAAAAAAAGTCATCAAAATTGTATGCTACCTCTCTCTTTACTTTCCTGCGGTTGATACTGCAATACCCTTACTACTCTTGATGCCTCGTAGTATTCTTTATCCTCTTCTGCATCATTAATTCATTTAGTCGAAAGTAACCGTTTGCACATGAAATATCATTGCTCACACATCAGAAAAATCACTGAAACCATTTCTTTCTCTCTGCTTTTGTGTGATCGACCCTGCTGCAGTACCCTACTTTCAACGACTCGTTATATCTTGTTGTTCCCCTATGACATTATTATCACTTAACACTCACGATGGTGCAGTTAATTATCTCACAGATCTTCGCAATACTTTCGTTCCTCCGTTTGTGTGACGTGTTATCGTGCTGAATCGGATGGAGCTAATAAATTTTCAATTTATCCTTTTTACTTGGAAGAGTAGCCGAGCGTTCTGTCGGCTCTGAGAAGTCGTTGAGCATCAATTCTTCTTTCGGGTTGTTTGTAAAAAGGCTTATCATCAACTCGGCGCTCTCGTCATCTTGGTGCCTGAATGTTCCACAACTGTTTATTGTTGAAGTAGTTTCGATCATATATTTCTCTTCGGCTTGTTTATTATAAAAGGCTTACATCAACGTTCCTTCCAGTACTCCTTCGGCAACGTGAAGTGATTTCTCACTTTCCTTCTTAACAACCTGTCCTGCGTTACGCACGTTCGAGGAACGAGAATAATGTAATAAAATGATGGTACACTGCTTTTCATGCTTCATCTTTTCTCGCTATGTCCTCTATGATGTGAAAAATCACCTTGTCAGCGGCGCCTTTTTAATTAGTTTTGATGCTGAGTTGTTCATCGTGGTGACCGTCCGAGTAAGCGCAGTTGAAGATGGGCTTGGACGGACGGCTGATCATTGGAAGCACTTTCGTTTCCTATCAACATCATTTCAAAGATTTATTCGCAGACTAGACACTTCACAAGCAATGTTGAGGTTCCCGAGCATTTGTTCCAATTGGCTAATGTTGATGTTGTAAATGTGATCTCCTCAAAAAAGCAAAAACTATGTAATTGGCGATTATCAGATATCACTCTCATATTCTACTGCTCCCGTTACATCTTTGATTCTGGCACTAATTGGCTATGGAAGGATGGTGTGTCCTGGTCCAATTCTTGTCGATGGTGATATTAGCGCAGAATGGTGATATTCTGGTTGTAAACCTCTATATTGCTCACGAAAAATTTTCATGCATTGATTGTGGACGTATAACTGCTTTATTATCAACTGAATCAATAGTCAAACCGATGAAGATGAGACTGAGCAATCTTTTATACTCAGTCAATTCTTAAACGAGGCTTGCTATCATATGGCTGTGGTTTGTTGCACTGAATTCCCTTCTAAATTCCGCTTGTTTACGTACTTTCAAGTAATCTAAATCATTAGATCGGCAGTGTTGCAGACTTGCAGACTCGACTGCTCTTGGCTGGAATAAGATATCATAGTGTTCGTTTTGAGTGTTTTCTTAAAAACACGCCATATTTAGCAATATGATGCGGCTTCTTAGGTTTAATTATTCAATTTCTTGCATGTCTGTTGCATATATCGTCGTCTACACACAAACCAAATGATGGCCGTCGGATATCGTACCTGAGGATATGGCCAAATGTAAAACTATAGGCGACGTCCCAAATGTACCAAGCGGAGAATAAAACCTTTACATCCACAGTCGCAATCCCATTGCATTTCACAACTTTTTGCTAGGCAAAGGAAGATTTCCCTACATTAATTGATATCAACACCAGTATAACAAGAAATACGAAAAAAATCACTACTAAGGGAGTCTATGCTGTTCACCGAGAGCGTGTCAACGCTTGTTCTGTACTCTGAATTTGAAGGTCAATACCAGTTGTCGCTTCTTCGTAAAACAAAAATGGAACACTTCATATTTGTAGTGCTTTTTCCATCCGAATATTACTGGAACTCACCAGACACTGTTCTAGAATGTGAGTTTTTTCCAGCCTGTGAAGTGTCAGGAGGAACAGGCATTCGTTTGTGTCGAAGTGACACTAGCCCAGACCGAAATATTTACTGATGTGATTGTTACTGGCAACACATATAGAAGAAAAACTTTTCAGCACTGATCCGTTTCATAAAGATGAGCTATGCGTTTGACTCTATCAGGAATAGTCAGAAGTGGTTAAATGATGTAAACGAGGCCGTTACAATGACTCGCAGTGGTATACGGATGAATGCAGTCAGTGCTGGTATCCTCCCAAACAAGTCTGGTATCACTTTGGTGACAGCAAAGAGATGGAAGTCATGACAGCCTTGGGCGCGAGATCGATCCATTAATGTGTGTTGCTGTAGGGTACCTTAACCACTGCGCCATATGCACACCTGGCCCATCAGACGTACAGAAGTAAATATTCGTATGTTTATGATATAATGGACACTTAGTTATTTGGATCTGAAAGACATTATCACTTTATCGACGGAGTAAGCTTGCTGACCAAATTAAGACATTGAACGTAAAAATTGCTGCTTACATGACACTGTTGCCCATAACGGCAAAAACAAAATATAGAGAAACAACGATTTTGCTAGTGACATTTTCGACAGCGCCTTATTTGTTGTAAACTTCCTATAGAGTCGGTGACGATGCGATTCACAAATTTATGCCCGCTCGTTTTATATCTCAACTTCTATATTCTTCAGCCTCTTTTGCATGGCGTGTGTTCGACTGCTACTATGTATGAGGATTATTTTATCAAAAAAAGTTGTGAGAAGTTATGTTTTATCACGACTTGACGATAATTTAAGCACACTTCTAGTCTAGAAACGCTTCACCGGGATCTCCGATATGTTATATTAAGGATTCCACATGTATTATACGAAAAAGTATGATAAATATTCCTCAGAGAAGAAGACATTTGAAAATATTTCCGTCTTGCCTTTTTTTCTGAACCAGAACAGAAGCAGATGTTAGTCGATCATACGTAGAGGACTTTTGATTGCAGTCATAATACGACTGATAATTACTGCAATTAATTGGACCTTTCGTGTGTATTTGGCATAAGATGAACGCGAGTGGAGCAACGGTTAGAGGTGCTCGCGACTCACACGTGGTCGAACAGCGATTGGTTGATTGTGTGATCCCTCGTTCAATGCTCACAAAGCCTTCTATCCCTTCGATGTCGGAGAATTGGTACCAGACTTGTTTGGAAGGATAGGCAGCAGTGAGTTGATACATCGGCACGCCACCGCGAGTTATTGTAGAGACCAAATATGTCTCCATTCACATCAAAGAGAGCTCAAAACTGTTATAAAATTATTTTTGGAGCAGGCTATAGTTTCTTAGTCTTTTTTGATGTAGCAATTATCCGATTCGAATTCAAACAGCCATTGATCATGATGATGGTGGCCATTGCCTTGTTGAGTCAAATCTTATGTAGTAGACTACCTCTAATATATGACCTCACCTAACAATGACTTTCCATACAAAGCGGTAGAGCCATAAGTGGCCGGTTTCCAGAAAGACCCTCTCATAGCGATGTAAAACTCGAAATAAAACTGTGCCACAGACGCGCATATTTATCGCCGCACAGAGCTCTTTTTTAGATTATTGGTAATCATTCGATAGCGTGATGTTTGCTGATTCCAACGCTGTGCTTATTTTCTGGAAAGGTCGTTTTTCTACAGTGCAATACGGAAAATAGGAATGATAAACTTACAGGAAAGGGTGTATTTTGCTGCTCCATGGGGTGGTGAGGGGTGGAGCGAGGGCGGGTGTTGCTGTTTTCACAAGACCACTGGTCGCTTCGTACTTTGGCGAGTGGCAAGTCTCCCTGCTGCACTGCAGAGAAGAGATCTTTTTAGAAAATAAACACAGCGCTGGAATCAGCAAACATTACGGTGTCCAATGAATGTTTATCACTCAAGGAAAGAGCTTTATCCGGCGAGGTATAGCGTACAAATTTTTCCATCTTCTAGAGCGCTATCAAAAGAGCTTCCTCAAATGCATGCATATTTTTGAGTTCTTTGACATATGTGCCATTGAACGAGTACGAGCACACTAAGGAAGGAGTTTTGTCCACCAAAATATAAGCGAGATAAGAAGAAAAAACGCGTAGTCGTGTGAAACATAATATATTTTTAATGTTACAGCGTTATAAAAGGGTGTTTCGAAAATCAGCTATGCAGGCTTTAGCCAGAAATCTAAGCTTTCGAATGATTACCAAAACTCCTATCAAGTTTTCTATCCAGCGAATGAGATGGGACATTCATTTGTCCCCTTATATACGAAAAAAACCCTTTTCTAGCTGGCATATAGCGTAGCAATGTCTTCAATGAGCTCTTGACTTTTTGTTTCATTTTGTGCTTTTTTCCTTTAGGAAGATTCAAATTGACTAACGGTCACTGAATCTGAAGTTATTCATTTTCTTGTTTTTATGCCAGTTCACTAGCGTTTTCACGACAAGTTTAGTAAGCAACGATCATTTCGCGACCACTGTCATAGATAAGGATAGCTGAGCCTTTGAATTTATAGAAGAGGAAGTTTGCTACACGACGAAATCTGTCTTCAAGATTTACTTTAGTGTTCAACGTAATATCTTTGTTTAACTGGTTCGTGTGAGAATACGACAGATTCTTGTAAGAATACCAGTGATTCGTGTAAGAATACGACTATAACTTTGACTGATGAGCAAAAATACGACTTCAGACGGGAGTCGAACCCGCGTTTCACACATACCGCGAAGTGTGCTACCACAACACCAACGATGTACATTTGTCCAACCACACATTCTTCAACATCTCTATGATAGCTATAAGCCACCAATCTTTGACAGGTTTGACCGGGTCTGCAATATCGCATAATAAACCCACTTAAGCTGACAGCCATTGTGATGTGTAACACTGGCATTTTCTAATGTTTTGACTGCATTTTTCGCAGTGATACGACGTTTCCAATACACTCAAGAGGATTGGTGGGTGAGCAAAAATAGGACCTCAGACGGGAGGGCGGACTATTTATATGAAACAGCAATGCTCATTATGGACTCTGATATCTCGATTAAAGGTGACACCGAATATGATTTTGGTAAGTTGTGACTCTAATAAAGGTCGCAGCATCGAGCAAGTGTTCTTAGTAGCGTTCTTCAACACTTTTTCTCCGGCATGAGTTCTTCGCTCATGCTTGATTATATATAAAAGAAGTTCATGAGTTCAAGTGGTTTGTTCGACAAATTGTGGGGAATATTCAATTAAGGGATAAATAAAATATATGAATATGGAGTAACAAGGCAATGAACAAGTAGATAAATAAGCAAGAATAAGCAGAAATACATGTTCTTTGTCCTAGTCGTTTTCGAGCACATCTTGTTGTGGCACAAATATGAGAGAATCAAGAAGCCACTGCCTTGGATTAACACGAACACCAAGATTTGTAACCAGAGTCGGTGGATATTACTCTGCCGTTAGCTTGATCCTACATCCAGGCTCACAAAGCTTTTGATTCCTACGATACTGGTAAACGTGTACTGCACTTGTACAGGGACGATGATAGCATGCCTTCATAGATCGGTAAGCCATCGTGATCTATTGACTAGACATGCACTCACTCTCCTCTGCGAGGCTTAATGAAATCAAACGTTTGGCGCATCTCTCAGGGAACTGTTCAGAGTCCACAGCGGTATTCCTTGTCCTGTCCTGCAGGCGGATTGACCTAAAACAATTGTCAGCTGACGATCAGTCTCGTGATGTGGGGCTTTGTTATCGCGCCGAATCGAATCTGTTAATGGGGAGCACCTCTCAAATGAGATCACTTCACTTAAGAAACCCTTCAATGCAGGAAGATAGCCGATTGTTTTGATGCATGCTGATTATCATTTGCTTATGATATGATTATAATGTTTATACTGATAAATTTTCGTACAAAGATAAAAAGACTAAAGCTGAACGTTTCCTGCAGGGGTGTGAAAACGTATTCGTAATAGCGATGTGATTATTATTTTATCCAGTTTTACATGATAGAGGTGTAAGCTCTACATATAGAGCAGAAAATGTGGCGGAGGCTCAGCAGAGGAAGCCATTATTAGCCACTGAATAGTATAAAACATGGCTGAAAAAAAGACAGAGCGAAAACGTCTGTAGTGTGGTGCGAGCACGTGCTATCACTGAAGGGCTTGGTGATGATTCGAGCCCACGACACAAAAACAGAAAGTTCCACGTTTTGATCGTGGTTCGGTATTTTTGTGATCATGTTTCATATCATAAATTGCTGCTAAAAAGAAAATAGGGTAGTAAATGAAAGACAAAGCTGTTACTAGTTTTTGCCTAGTTTTCATCAGTACTCGAGTGCATTGGCTCGCATTTGAGCTATGCATAATATACGATAGAGTTTGTTTCTTTTTATGCCTCAGATTGAAACTCGTCCAAAATTTTACTCATTCATTGTAAATCATTTTGTTTGAAGAAAAAAAAAGATCTATTCCATTCCTTTTTTTTCAGCTTTTCCATAATGAATATCAGAGGCAAGTTCATTGCTTTTTCCAAAAATTCGATTAAAAAGCAAGGTGTAGTTGAAATTGTTTCTGTTATCGTTCCATATTTGATCAATGTATAACACGATGATCGAACCCCATATACGAAACATCATAACACTGCGAAAATGCAGTAAAAATATAAGAAATTTCGCGCAGTAGTCATCACAATGGCTGTCAGCTCAACTGGGTTTATAAAGCGAAATCGCATACCCCGACCAAACCTGTTATAGGTAGGTGGCTGATAGCTAACATAGAGGTGTTGAAGAATGAGTGGTGGTGCAAATGTGCCTCGGTGTTTTAGTTGTAGTAACACACGTCCTCGGTATGGGATATAACGCGGGTTCGATCCCCGCTTGAGGCCATGTTTTTGTTCACCACTCAATTCCTTGTATATAGTTTTGGATGAAACTCTGCTTTCTCTTTACCAATGCGTCAAATATTGTTCTATTATGATTTGCCATGAAATCCAACTTAGCCATGCTAGAACCTTCACAATCCATCACCACATCTAGTCCTTGTAGCTTGTCGATCGGGAAGAGCTTTGCATAGATCAGTTTCACCCAAAATATCGATTATTCGCAAGACGGTTACCAGATTGGAGCCATGTGAAATTGAAGTAGGTATCATATGCGCATTGTAGATCTTTAACCAATGAGTTAAATGTATTCTCATATAACTATAACAAAGAGACGAAACGGACAAATTAACGTAAATGGCAGCATTATGTCTCTAATTTCTCATATTCCAATAATTTAACTTCACTGGGGCACATCGTGACATGAAACTGTCAGACCTCTCCTGTTTTGGTTTTCGAAAAAGCTTAGTGGCTGTTGTTAACATAAGGAAATATCTAATCTTATAAGGGGAGGACGATTACACCTTTGTGAATGGATATCGACTTGCTTGGTTCTGACTGTTCATTCTTCTTCATAAACTCTTTCCGGGCAGGAACATATCGTAGGGAAGGGATAGAACTATTGCTGGTGAAGAAAGAAGCCAGTTCATGCGATTGTTGTCCAGGGAAAGAAATGGAACTCTTTTCATTTCAACAATAAGGTTCTGTACTATGGAATGTGTTTTCACTGTAATAAAATCTTGATGTGTTTGAAAAAATGTGAACTGGTTAGTAGTGCAATAGTCCTCAACTCGCCCTTTGTCACTGCAATTTCTCCTTTAGAGAGTTAAATGGTCTTCTATGTGGTTTCACATAGTGTGCTGTCGCGAACACTTATTCATGGCGCTTGATTGAGTACCCATGTTATCCTCAGTTCAAAATAATTCCAAAAAAAGAATGCTCAAAGCCTAAACGAGGTTGGCACGCCAGAGCCATACACCGATTTTCGGAGGTTTTGGCTTCCTCGTCAGTGACCACCGCCTTATATTAAGCCTTACACTGTAGAAAGGAGGGAGGCGAATATGATGATGGCACAGTGTACAATGGCACTCGTCTTACTAAGCAAGTATGATCTTTTAAAATGTGAGAAAGCAGCTACATTCAATGAACTCTTCTTCGTGGCACTCTATTGCTTCACACATTTTCTTATCCTGGGCGAACGACACAGAGCTGGGTAATGTATTGTTTGAAGGAAGACAATCTGCTGAAATAAAATATGACTAAACAAATCCGATTCTCCAGATTACTGAGTTGACACGACCTCCTGAAATGGGTGAAAGCTGTCACAGGCAACATGCTGTTTTCCTCGCATTACTCCATTGCTTCGCACATTTTCGTATCCTGGGTAAACGATTAAGGGCTGGGTAATGTTTCGTTTGAAGAAAGAAATATGTCGAAATAGAATTTGACGAAAGAAATTTGACTCTATAGAGGACCGTTTAATATGATCTTTTGAAGGGAGTGATAGCCGCCACAATCTATGAACTCATTTCTTCGTAGTTCCATATTACTTAGCATATTTATACATCGTGGGCGAACGACACAGTGCTGGGTAATGTTTCGTTTGAAGTAAGACAATGTGTCGAAATAGAATGACTAAACATAACCTATTCTATAGAGGTCCGAGTTAATATGATCTTCCGAAATGGGTGAAAAGCTGTTACAAGCGATGAACTATCTTCTTAGTTCTCTATTGCTTCGCTCGCGAGTACCATACACCGGTGTTTTGGAGGTTTTGGCCTCCTCGTTACTAACCCCCCACCCCACATTAAGTTCTGCACTGTAGCAAGGAGGGAGGCGTATGTGGTGATGGCACAGTATACAATGACACTGGTCCATCACCACTTCTCAGTCGATCATTTTGGCTGGCAGAGCAAAACTGATCCTCAGAATCGACTGTTTGTAAAACTTCACAATAAGCCCTGATGAATCACTGACGAGGAGGCCGAAACGTCCCAAACACCGATGTATGACCCTAGCGCACCAACGTCGTTTAGGCTTTTGACATTCTTTTTGGAATTGACTCAATAAAATTGTAATTTTGCGTTAATACAGTCAAAATGCACTTAAATTACTGCAACTTCTCCTTCAAGGTTTCATTCTTATAACGGGAAGTGATCATCAAATAAACAGATGTCGGGTTAAGCCTATAAGTCTTCCTTTTTTGTGGTCTCAAACATAGTTCAACATTAGGGAGACAGAAGCAAATCTTAAGTTGACAAACTCTGTTTTAGAGTTATTTCCGGACAAAATTTCTTTGATGAGAGGTGTCAATTTAGATAAAAACCTACTAAACATCATCGGAGTCAAACGGCTCAACGCAAATTAGTGTAAAAACACTTTGTGTCGAAATGCTACAGGATCACAAATTGTCCTAAATTAGGATAACTCACTTAGTAGTATTTTATCTTTGTACCCTTAATGCCTAGCTTTGCTATACGTTTATCAGATAACCTGTCAACTTTCAAGGGAAACTTCAATGAAGCATGCAAAAGTTGTTTTTTCGTGGTAAGAAAGCGAACATCTAGGGGCAGTAATCCCATTCGCTGGTCGGAGAGCCCACTCTACACGGGCACTGGCTTGATCACCACCAGGGCATACCAAGTCTCTCATTTTTTCACAGCCCCGAAATTAGTACTATATTTGTCCATGGCAACTGCAATCTCTCCGATCTGCATTGGAATGCTCTAGAACAGCTCTCCCTGGATTTCTTAAAGTATCGATAGTGACTTCAGCAGCACTCAGCTAAATTCGCGACGATCACTATAGCTCTTAAACGAAATCCGACGTCACACTTGAAAAAGTTTGAAGACTTTTGTGAGGTAGGAGACGTTTGCAATTGTTGGGTCAGCCAGTATTATGTAGGTGGTGACTTTTTTGAAGCCGACGAATTCACGGCACATCAGAGGGCATGGTGTCGTTGTTGATAATATAATGCAAGCCTGCTGCAAAAGGTTTTTTTTATCATCATCGACTTGAGTTCAAAAAACGGATTCCACATAATGGAGTTGTTTTCTATCCTGTGCGGTATGAAGCTTAGAAGGACATGTATAAGTGCTACAAATATTTTTTGCTAATAAGGAAAAATTCTTGATACGCCTTCGGGTAATTTCCAATAGTCTAAGGAAAGAATTTTGTCCTGCTTGAGATACGCTTGTGTAGAACATAGAACTATTCTCTTTGTTACAGCGCTGTAGAAAAGCCTTGAAGAGCGGCAGAGCTTCAAGATTTGATAACATCACCTCCGACTTTCTGAAAGCTGGAGGTCATAATCTATACGTATTATTAGCTATACATATGGCATCCTACCTCCAAAATGAAAGTATTCTGAACCATTGGAGGACGTCACGCGCAATCATCCTCCATAAAAAGGGTGACCGAAGGGATCGCTGCAATTTTCGTCCAGTTTGCTTGCATAGTGCTCTACGAGCTCATTACGAAGATTATACTGGGCATATCAAGAACTTTGCATGAGGCTCATCCAATTGAACAAGTAGGATTCCGTAAAGGATTCTGCTGCATGGACCACATCCTAACCGTATCACGGGTCATTGAAGCCTGTCGGGAATATCACATGCCCTCGATCCTATTATTTGTCGACTGCGAAAAAACGTTTGACAGTGTCGAAACGAATGCAGTCCTACCAGGGCTCGTTGATCAAGCAATGGATCCTTCCTACATGAGAACCTTGTCAGACTGCTATCGTAACTGCATCACGAAAATGCAGCTCTTTCATCGACCTCTTACCATGCCCATTGATAAAGGGGATCGACAGGACGATGCCGTATTCCCAAAGCTCTTCACCACCCGTTACAGTGGATAATAAAGTCGCTTGATTGGGACGAGAAGGACATACACAACGATGAAAAACTCCGGTCACATCCTCGTTTTGCTGACAACATAGTCGCCATTCGAAGAGTGCCAATGACGCAGAGACGATGTTGAAGGAATTAAACGAAGCGGGGAAGAAGATCGGATTAAGTACCAATAGGTTGAAGATCCAGTTCATGAAGAACTCATGGCGTTAAAGTGATCAAGTCGAAATGAATGGTTCTCTGATTGCAGAAACCACCTCGTATCTGCACTTTGCGTATTCACTGAACATGAAAAACAACATGAAAGAGGAACTAGACAGAAGGAGAAGACCATCATGGGCCGCATTCGGGTCTCTTAAAGAAGACACCGACAAGCTAACGACCCATAACTGCGAGTTCACCTTTCCGATTCAACGGTTTTCCCGGCACTCTGCTATGCAGCTGACATGTAAGCTGATACTTCGACCATGTCAAATGCTACGAACAACTCACAAAGCGCTTGAACGATATCTTCTAAAAATTAGTCGGCTAACACATCATCTAGCCGGCTCGCGCAGCACAAATCTTCAAAGTTATCTCACCTTCGTGACCCAGAAGTCTACACGTCTATTGCGAAATACGGATGGGCCGGTCATATAGTGAGAAGAACAGACAACAGACGGACGAGAACTGTAGAGTGCATCCCACGAAAATGTACGTGTCCTCGAGGGCGGCCATCTACATGTTGGGCGGACGTGTTCGTCAAAAGATCGAGCAGGTGCACTCGCAAATGTCAATATTTTTAAGATCAAGGTAACACTCGCAACAGCCACTATGTTCAAATTAGACCACCGTCATGGACGAATGTCGCCCAGAAAAGGGACGGATGGAATTTGCGCTGGGGTACGCACAACTAGTCAAGACAAACCGTCCAAGTAATCCAAGTAAGTAAATTGGAGATCTTCGAATGCTTTCTGTGCTGATGTTTGCAACATCCGCCCCATAATACATCTCTTTAAGTCGTCATCGTCATGCCTTCCTGTCCTTTGTGTACCTATTCGCGTCTATCCTAACTTTTTCAATTTTCCATCTAGGAGTTTTTTATGCAGACTCGAAGTGGTCACTCTTTCAGCCGATGTATATATTACCACATCTCTTACAACAAATCAGCTTCACTAACGCATAAAAGGGTCCGCCAGATTTTCAAAGCAGTCATGCTCATTTTGTAGTAAATCACTAACCATTCAACTGGCAGGTGTCACCACCCTTGTGATACACAAACGTTTTCCGACTTTCGATGGAAGGACGAAAAACGCTGCGCGCGCACGACAGATCAAATAATTGATTAAGTTCTTAGAAGAAAATCGAAAGAAAAAATCCTAGTGCGTAAAATAGCATTTGTATTGTTTGATTCATCAAAATCTAAACGACACCGTGCTTGGTCTGATTCGATTCCTATTTCCTAGCTAATTTCATTAAACACATCGTTCGACTGATTTTTTAATACGCTTACATTAACATGCAGCTTTCATATTAATTAAAATTGCGTTACATGTTCCGAGTATCCTGCATTAATTTCTTACTTATGTGATACACAAGTCAGTCAGTTATTTTGTCTCACTTATTTATTCCGTTTCTACTGAATACTGATCAAATCAAAAAGTGACAGGAATGAGACGACAGTGAGGCTTAGCGAAATCTAACAGCCATGCTGGCGACAACCGTGTCACGTGTCACTTTACGCGCTCTACAGAAATAAAATTATATTGCATCAAAAGAGATTTACGTGCATCATACTGCTAAAAATCAATGACCTTCATTGTTGATTCCAATGAATATTTAGGGTCATGAAGAGAAGAGTTCACCAAGTGAACTCGGCGAGTTTATATATAATCATAACGGGTGCAGGGAATGATTAAGCGTTTGACACAAGTGATAACTTTTTGAATTTGAGTGGCCACCTCTAAATACTAAAATTATTTACTTTGAATTTATGAATCCAACTGCTAAATTATTTTGGTTTCATCCTATTCGCACATAGTCACTGATCACATAGGATATAGTTAAGTCGGTCCTTAAATCACGAAAATGTGCATTGGGTGGCTTTAACGGCGTATATGGAAATGACAGTTCAAGGCTTATCAAAATAAACGAAGTTAAGTGAATAGAAGAGCCCGGTTTCGAGAAGCTTATAAGTGTCGCCTAAAGTAAGAAAAGCCATAGGCTCTTCAAAGTACAAGGCTTTAAACATATGAGAAAAGCGATATATATAACGAGCCTCGTAATGAACGAAAATCAGGTGCAAACAGCATGGATAATACAGGTATATTTTCATAACAACTTCATTGTAGATTTTTAGAAGAAGCGAATGCAATGAAAGGTCAACAAAATTATTTCATCGACTATCGTAATCTACTTGTGTTTTCTTTAAGACAGTCGTAGACGTAGGTATCTCGTTTGCACATATTGAGAAGTTTTAGTAGTTCCACAACTACTCCAATGCGCATATAGTTCATTTAAATATAATTCGCTCATAAAAATAGCAAATGTAATGCGAACTTAAAAGAAAAAATAAACTCAGTGCTCCCCCCGAATGTAAAAAAAAAACTTCTTTAATGACTTTGGTAAATTACCTGACGTCACTCAGAATGACATATTCACCGAAATAGAATCGAAACAACTTGTAATTTCTATCCAAGAGCTTTCATCTCGTGGATGAGAAGTTTATGGATGACGAAGTGAGATGAATGGCAGACTCTAAATTACTTCATCACGCTTATCTATTCTGAGAGTATGTATACATTCTCGATCGCGAACCATGGCGGAAGTTGATCTGCAAAAAACTACTGCTGTCATGGAGAAAACTTCAGAAAGTAGAAAATTTGTGTCACCCGGCGTAGGAGGTTTTGATGATCTGCAAAGTAGAGTGAGCGAGTTACCAGAAAACTCTATCAAACTAGCTCATAATAGAATTCATTATATTTGACCGCCACTGAGGTGGTGTGATAGCACGCACCCTCGGAATCTGGGTTTCAATCGCTCCAGATGCAAATGTTTTTGCACACCATTCTACATTATTGGGCTTTTTGCAACATGAAATCACCGCAATAGGCGGTCGAATAAAATGAATTCTGACTAATTATTGAAACCCAGTATCTGTCAGCATAAATGGGTTCAATGTCGATAGTGACTGCCCACGCCAGACCGCAGACGGTTGGCTGTTGACAGATAATGCGTTGTAGCACAGAAAGAGTGGAGTGCAAGACGAGCGTCGGTGGTGCAGCGATTTAGCACATGTTCCCGGAAGGAGTAGGATCTGGCTTTTAATCGCTTCAGATGCAAATGTTTTTGCACACCACTCTACATTATTGGGTTCATTAGCTAGTAATAGATCCTTTTGAGTATATCACCTGGATCACTATTCGCCCCGTTCGTCATAGAGTGACCTGGGTGGGCACCAAGGAACCTCCCATTCTTTCTTATCATGTGCAATAGTAGCCCAGTAAGTTTACCTTTGTTGAGTAGCTTGAACGAGCACCATATATTTCATCTAAACTTCCGTATAGAAGTCGAACTGTCGATTCATTCACTTGACTATAGCGCGCTTGATCTTTCCAAGAATCCACTTTGTGACGGCCCTTTTCTATCGTTTGTTGTTAGCACGAGTTACTTGTTCGCCCTACTTTATCTGCGATAGTCTGCGCGTAGAATTATTCTCCTAGCAAAACACGAGACATTTCCAGCATCGTCCTTTCGACTGCGTGCATAATAATGCCAAGTGACCTTTCACTTTTTGCGCGTCGACATGTTTTGCGATGTATGTATAAACGAGCGGTGATCGCCAAGTCGAAAAGGGAGAACGGAATCGGGAGTTCTCTGTTCTCTTCGTTGCGTTCTCAGTTCTACAATCAGCCAAGAAAGAATGGTGTAATCGTGAACCGTAGATTCCCATTTTCACATTATACAAATTAACGTTGGCATGACGGCTTGAAAGGTGGAAGTGAGTGTTTTCAACAAAGTGACATTGCTTCGTCGGATCTCTCACTTTCACATCCAGAGCAATGCCGTTGTGGAATAGTGATATTTCGGTTGTCAAATCTTTATACATCATGAAGAATCGTTACGTACAGAGTGGGGCACCGTGGTTGTACAAAATTTCTATGGCTTGCTTCTGCTTGCCTTCTTCAAACCGATGATAGTGAAATAGAGCTGTTTTTCGTAATCACTCAAAACTCCAGTAATCTTATTCTCGACTAATATGGACTGTAATATTAAACTACTTTCAAATCCTGTTTGTTCGCATAGTCGACCCTCGCTCAATGAAAAGACTAAATTTTTTGTCGATTTTGTTAATGCTAACATCCTTCGAGATCCAATTAATATTTGATGGGGCCTAATACTTGACATTTGCAAGATCCAGTGCTCAAACTTAGCTGTTTCTTGTCCTTTTTGCGAAAAAAGTAACGTTGTGCGGAGGAAGCGATGGTTTAAACTTTTGTAGAATTTTGGAACAACAGCGACATCAATTATGCAGAACCTTTGAGTTACTAAGACGTTGTCTGTCTCGCTATGATATCTTCAACTGAGAGATTCTTACATCCACCGCTGAGAGTGGGCGCTTTTGGAACTGTGAGTTGCCATTAATGGTTTTAGTTGTCATGACGAGCTTAAACAGCGCTTCACCTTGGTCTTTCATTCTTATTCGTGGGTTCTATTGTGATGCTCCTCAGGTGCTTTTGCTAGTCTGGTTTTTGGTTGTTCTTTGAAGAACTTTTCTAGGGCCATATGAACAGCTTCAGCTTGATCTCTCCGTCGTAGGTTGATGCTGGTGCTTACACACGAAGGAGTTCATGGCATTCATTCAAGCCGTTTCTTGTTCAAATGAATCCATGTTCATGGCCAAACTTTTCTTTGACAAAACACAAACGCCTCCGAGACCTTTATTACCGCATATACCGAAGAACAGTTGCTCTCCGGTGTCATAGATAGCGTGGAATAGGTTGCGTCTTCCCGTCTAAGCTACACCAACTATGTCTTACCTTATCCTTCCTGCGAAGCATTACTAAACACTTATCTTTAAATTCGTGTTAGATTATTTAGAGACACGTGCGCTACAGGTAAGATCGTCACCCGGGTATGTTGCTGTTCTAGTAACCTAGTATAATTCTGAAATTTTAGCAGCCTCTCCGTAGTCACCATTTGCAGAGCTGCTATATCGGTAGTTTACTCGAAATCAGGGAAAACAAGATGTTTTTTGCCCGCTTAGCTTTTTATATATAACATACGGCTTGATACTCTAGACGAGAAGGTTGGGTTTTCGCAGGTTGCTTGTCAGTTTCTCCCTGCGTAACGGAAATAGCTTAATTATTGGAAGTGACTCTGAAGCAGCCCCTATATATTTCACAACAACTTGATTGATGCTTCTCGCAGTTTTGACACTTTGAGAGCTGGATGTGCCGAATTGGTGTTGAAAAACAAGGAGTCCAGTCCATTGTTTAGATTTAACTGCGCCTCAGGAGGCACATGTAAACTTTTCAGTCCTTTTCGTTATTAACCACTTGGAAAAAAAGCCAAGAGCCTTTGTGACCAATCGGGAAGAGATCTTCCTGCGGGGAAATCTAGTTGTATTCGAAAAAATTTTTACACAATGGGACTTGTCACTGGGAACTAGGAAAAACGGCTACTCCAGCCATCTCTTCCCTTCACCTAAGGATGTAACAAAACTTCATTGTGTAGTTTTGAAGACATTTCATTTAGCTTCAGTTTTCACTCCCTCTAAATTCAACAAAAATATTTATTTGGTTTTTTCTCTAAAAATTCACTTACAACGTTGATCTGTTGTATACCCACGAAAAAGTGGACAAACCAGCACACTCGGTGCAAGGAAGGTTAATACTGCAGGGAAAACTGCGAAAAGTCTATGACAGCGCCAGCCTCAATGCAGATGCTAAACACTTTACAACAGCTAGTTTAACTGTCCTCTCGGATTCGAAACTATCACGTGCCAAACGAGCAATAGCTCATTCGCAATTTGAGTTATTCCAGTGAAGAACTGCAGGAAATCGCTTGAAGTTTGCATTCGTGAGCTGCATGACGGCTTGTGATCAGGCAGAGATCATTTTTGAAGATAAAGTCGTGAAAAAGTCGCAAAACAAGTATCAAATGACTTTACCGATATTGAAGCAATCGTAAAATAAGAAGTTTGCCCAAGATCGTTATTTTTCGTAAAAGGGCTCAAAATGAAATTTTGTATATTAACCCTTTAAGAACGGTGCCATTTTCGGTTGGCGGGCGGCTCGGACGGCTACAGAGAGAGCTTGCCGGTGCATGCTCCAGAGCTAATGTGGTAGTTTTCTTGAGAAATTTATACTTTTTTTTGTCAACATGTGGGATCTCTTTGTCAATAATTGGTCAGATATGACAGAACAGACATCAATAAAATTATTTTTATCAAAAATAAAGCAATCGTTCCATACATAAACCACACCTTCGAAGAAAAGAGCCAAGTATTCATGAAAAGGCTATATTTATAAGCTTTAATCGAACATTTTTACGATATTTATCTGTAATTACCCACAATTCAATCAAACATGTCTTCTATTTCCTTCATCTATCCGTATACTTTATTGCATGAAGTGCACAAAAATAATCATACTGGCTGATTATTGAGAAACACTGAGTGTTCGTTATAAATAATGCTGCTTGTTGCATTCGATCCCAATTCATCGATAAATCTTGCCTTTTTTTTATTATTAGTGCAGTTCCGATTCAAATTTATCAGATCAAGACATAGTTTCGGTCAAATTCTCTATAAATAGCTATGGTATACGAGGAAGAGATGGAATTATAAGGGTTTTTTTCCCGTTCTCTCCACCCTGTTTGTAGAGCCCTTTGGTAAAAACGTATAAAACGCTTTTAGCAGCCATTCGATATATAAAATCAAGTAAATTTGAGCTATGCTTTTTATTCTTCCAAATGGCCTGTTTTCTTTACTGTGACACTCGAAAAATGTTTTGCTCCACACTCAAGCATTTCTCACCGGATAAAGCTTTTTTTGTAAGCAATTTGTAATCGCATTAGATAGGGAAAATCTTTGCAATTTCAACGGTACCTGATTTTGATAAAGCACTTTATTAGAGTGTTGTAACGGTCATAAAGAAGATTAGATATCGCAAATTTGGGTACATTTTCAAAGTCCGCATTTTGTTATGCGCACCTTCTAGGAAAAACGTGTCTTTCCTATGTTTTGTCAGAGTTATATCAACTATTCGATAGTTTAACTGTTGGAAATTTTGATGGTATATTTCATTCTCAAAATGGCTCTCTCAATGAGCTATAGACGGTAGTAAAATCAGAATATCTTTCATACTCAAGCATTTCCCACTGAAGTTGGCTTCTCCTCTGGACTTGTAATAACATCTTCGATGGTTCAAATTTTGACGATTTCCATAATAATTTTTTTTGAAAAAAAACTCTATCATACTGTAGCGCAGTGAGAAGAAGATTACGTTTCTCAGTTAGATGACCAGTTTTCAAGGGCACGGTGACTTGAGGCCAATTTCGCGAAATCCCACCCTTTGGTGTGCGAAACCCAATCTTCTTTTGACTACCACAACTCACTAAGGAGTCCTCTTTGAAAAATAAACTATGTCCTTGAAAATGTATGAAATTTGCCCTATCGAATGGCTATTAAATGTTATAGAAGAAACTTTATTCGGAGAGAAGTCCTTAAATGTGGAACAAAACTTTATTTCGACGGTTACAGCGCAGAAAATAAGCCATTTGAGAAACAAAATATACCATTCAAGTTCACTTAACTTCAGCTGTCAAATGAATACTAGCATTCTAGTGGAATAGACGTTTTCTAAAGTAAATCAAAGTCTTACGACCGCAATTCTTAAAATGCGACTTCTTGTGACAGAAATCTTTTCCAAAGGTAAGAGTTTTCAGGGCAGTTGATCGTCATTCTTCTTTAAAAAAATGCGTTTACAAAATTTCTATTAATGATAATCCAAGTTCGTTTAGCAAGGAATTTCATAAGAATGGAAATATAACTATATAATCCCAAAAAATTCGCTTACAATTAGAAAAATTGGGTTGCGATTGCAAAACATTATTTTTCATTTTTCATTAGAACGTACTGTGTGACTACAAACAACAAGCTTAGTATGAAAGTCACAAAATCTCAAGCTATCTATTGACTGCAAAAACATAAAGAAGATATGAGAAAATGTCCAACAATAGCTGGGACTATAATCCTTTTGACAAGTAAATGGTTTTTTTTTTTTGAAAGAGAAAAGATTTGGGCAGCATTAGCGTTGTCCTTGCTGAAATCATCCATACAGGAGTCTCATCAGTGATATTTCATCGTTTTTTGATGACAATTTTCCTCTGAGAGTTTTATGAACCCGAATAAATATTGGGGCACGCACCACTTCTCGTGGCCTGTCCGAATGGCGCGCACAACTGGGAGTCATATTGACCCTCATCGTCCGCAAAGGGTTAAAAATCTTTAACATCACCACTTAAACAAATACACTAAGCACTAAAATTCAAAAAGGTGAAACACTTCATGAAATTTGGTCATTTGAAGTAGTCAATCCAGTATAGGCATCTCGAAGAGAGCATAATCGTCTGTAAAGCAGAAACAGCGATCGTGGTTATTCTAAAGCTGATTTTATGGTTTTAACATAAATTGGAATATTGAACATTAACTCTGTTCTGAACCCGAGTTCATTGACTCATTAGTCTGATTTTGGATTTCCTCATACGAATTTTTGAAAAACGCCAAAAAATATGAAGCGGCGTGGCATCACTAACAAAAGTAGCAGTAACTGTTGTTGTTGCGTAAAGATCAAATCTTTTAACTTACCTGCGCGTCAGCGAAGAGACACACCGGTCATTCAAACCGTCATCATAGTTATCCATTTTTCGGTCGTTTCTGAATTGTTTTCTCTTTGCGCTTTATGAAAATATTGATCAAGTAACTCAATGTTATTTGAAAGCAGGACCGAAGTTATTATTAGTAGGATTTCTTGAGTACACCAAGTAATTGATCTTTTATAAGGACGCAAGATGGCCTAGTCCTTTCGCCAGTGTTCTCGTCGCTGCATGCTATGCAAGAGATTATGTTTAAGGCAAAATGCATAAGACTATCCTTCAGTGGTAAGGGGAGAGAATTTGTAGTTTTTTCTCGACATGTCGAAGTAACAAAAAAGCACCTTGAAGATGCTTTACTTCATCGATCATCTTCTGAAGAGGATTTTAGAAGGCAGTACCGTAACTTAATTAAGCCCTCACACAGAAGGTGTAGTTGAAAGTCACGTTTATTCTATATTCCTCACGATGTAAGCACATATTCAAACGTTGCTTGAGGACTGTATGAATGGACAAATCGGTAGCGATGATTGAAATACCCCCATGCATTTTAGGGCGCCAAACTTGTCTGTAACCGACTACGTGACCGTGTCCGTGAAAACGAAGAAGTGAATTGCATAATTTGCGCTAAAAATGGAGATGGCTACAAGATCTGAATCAGCATACTTAGCATTATGTAAGGCATGCGCAGACAAAAACCTTGGAGAAAGTGGTAGATCACTCTGCGTCCGAATAAAAGACCAACTAACTGAAAATGTCAAAGCCAAACAAAACACTCCATTAGGCATGCGCAGGGAAAAGGATAACGGAAAAGATTTCATTGCAGAAGTTTATAATCACACAGGAATTGAAAATATTTAAGCGAAAAAAGTAGCGAAGCTTTTTCGATGAATACGAAAAATTCGAAGATGAATCGCATGGAGGAATATATCATGTTCGTATTCACGCGTAAGTTCGTACTATACCTCAGGCTAATTTTTTCTGACGTGATTCAGTTGCAATACTTTCATAGACAAGACATGCCTCTGGGCGATATGTTTTCCAGTGAATGTGTGAAAGACTTAGAAACAATAAACGATAGGTTTTTCAAGAAGAAGCTAATCAGTGCGCGAACTAAAAAATTTGCCTATTTATTTTCACTGGATTACGAAAGTCTCTGACCGAGTGGATTGCAATCACTTCGACCATTTCACGTTGTGAAGAAGGCGATAGCGCGAAATATCAGCCATTGTATCACTGTAATGGTACTCCAGACTGAATTGTATTTACTGAATACTAGCAATAACAACCTCGCTACTGCTCACAAAAAAACTGTTATTCGTTCTGATCCATGGCATCGACTGTTTTGAAACCTTGCAATAAACATTCAAAATAATCTCAAAAATAATGTTAAAAGCCTAAGCGAGATTGGTACGCCAGGGCCATATACCGGTCTTTTAGAGGTCTCACCCTCCCGTCAGTGACCCACGCCCACTTAAAAAAAACAGTCGATGGATCAGTTTTGTTCTACCAGCCGATCCATCGTTTGAGAAGTGGTGATGGACCAGTGTCATTGTTCAAGGTGCCGTCACCACATACACCTCCCTCCTTGTTACGATGCAGGGCTTAATGTGGGGCGTTGGTCACTGACGGGAAAGGCTAGACCTCAAAACGCGTGTATGGCCATGGCATATCAACCTCGCTTAAGCTTCTAACATTCTTTTTGATGTTATTCATTCTATACAGAAGTTAATAGATGGTCGGGCCTGTGAATTGATTGATTGGCTTTCTCATGAAATGGAAATCCATTCGCGGTAGGTTGGAGATTCTCTCTACGTAATTCTATTATATGTTTCTTACGTGCTCAATCTTTTACTTGTACTTTTGCCCCACCTATTACATAAAATTTATCTCTAGTCTTTTGAAGTCTGATGATCAAATCTCCTTGCAAGGAAGTGCTTTCGTCAATTGATTTTCATATTTTAGGGTATTTGGCAATGTTTCTACCTGATCAGTATATCAGTTTCTAATCGACATTCCACTGCAATGGGAAGTAACACGGACTGTAAACGCTCACCAATAATGCTCGTTGAGATCGTAAAATATCTGCTTTCGATAGTTCGCCGCAATTAGTTCCATTTTTCCCACCGCTATAACTACCTTAATATGTTTCTTTACTATAGCTGAGAAAATAGAATGCTAAACGAATCTATTAAGTTCGATCAGATATGCAGCAGAATCAAAAGGTTGGATGCCTGTCACTTATGAGCACGATGATGGTCCCACTATCAAATGAATGATCATTGCAAAGCGATATGGCCCTCAAAATGGTGAAAACAGATATATAAAGATATCCGGTGATTCATAAAATATTATTTACATGATACTCTTTTGTTTCCATATCTTTTTCGCAATAATTAACAAATGTCAGAATAGGTATACCAAAATGGGTTTACATCTGCTTAACAGCTCACAAAGATTTTCAACCGCACATTTTGCTTTTTTTCATAGCTGCTGTGATATAAATGTTACGACATGTGTGGCTCGTGAGAAGTAGCCTTTACACTTGACTATTGGAGAAGTAGCCTTTTACACTTGACTATTTGAGTAAAACCTTCTCTAGACGAGTTTATTTTGCAGTGAGAGAACATCGCCTCTGAAGACGACTTAGAAAAATGGATAATGAAGAAGAGATTCATTACTTAAGAATACTTTCAACTATTTGAATTTGTAAATCTGATTTGCTTATTGAACAAACACACGGGTGATGTTAAAATGTATGCGGCTAATGTTTCCTTGTCTTGCGTCATATCACTTGAAATCTCACTGTTGATGTTATCAGGCAAGCTTACATTCGCTGTCCTATGCAACCAATATTCTTTTTCGACACGTCCGCCAGAGAAGAGTAGCATTGTCGCCGATGTTGCTGTTGCACCAACACTCAACACAAAATTAGTCCATCACCTTTTCGAAAAATTTTACATGCAGCGAAAGGAGACAAGTCGCGAAATGCAACAAAAACCAAATCTTATGATACCTTAAGCTGAGATTCATATCAAAAATTGGCTTGAGGAGAGATCCGGCTACCGACAACACCCACATGGAATGCCTACGACGTATTTAACAGAAACAACGCCATGAAAGCTGAGCGCATGTGGAGGTCACTAAGAAGCGTCTGTCTCCAAAAATATGCTTAGTGATACACCAATGCGAAGTTGCACTACCTCCAGGCACAGCAGCTCGTATCCTTACTTGTGAGTCACTGTAGAAAAGAGATTAAAGAAGATCTTGAAGTGTGAAGCACACGAGTTGCGTTGGGAGTTGCCGACTCCAGGAAAAACATTTCTAAACCTTCACGAATGGAGCAGAAATCAGTTAGAGAGGGGTTTGGACGGCCAAGAACAAAGGCTGGCTGAGCGCGCTTCACTATTAATGTGGCAATACTCTAATAAAATTTACCCTTTTTTCGCCAATAATGGGAGCTCATTGTAATTGAATGGTCTAATGTGATATAACGAAATTCAAAAAGCCGCTTTTAGCAAAA
Organism: Parelaphostrongylus tenuis; assembly: GCA_019055375.1. Taxonomy (NCBI): domain Eukaryota; kingdom Metazoa; phylum Nematoda; class Chromadorea; order Rhabditida; family Metastrongylidae; genus Parelaphostrongylus; species Parelaphostrongylus tenuis. Next base: position 154,738 of record JAHQIW010002451.1, read on the forward strand.
ATAACGTAAGTCATTCCTTTTCAGCTCGCACTTTTGAAGGGAAGATTCAAGTATTCGCGACAAGACTATGTATGAAACTTCATTGAGCATTTCTATGCCATTTTATCTATTCTTTTACATATTTCAATCGAAGTTGTCTTTTCTTTCTCACTTTTTGAGTACTCTTACTGTGTATTACACAGAACTCATCATAGTGATTGAAAATCATGACAATGAAAAGTGTTGATGGTCACCGCATGCTATCCTACTTCATCGAGAGTTCTCAATAATTTCTTAATAATCAGAGCACTACAAAAGTTGGAATCTCCATTAAGCTTCCGATAAAACTTTGTTCTAGCGCTGCATAAGTACCAACTTTTTATTATTTGTTTACTCTGTATCATGAGCACATTTTATACTAGCCATTTTGACATTGGACATGACGCGCCGATTTTACAAGCTCTACGTAATTCTTCTAAGTCGAATGTCAGCTCTGTGGTTTCCTCTGGCTCCTCCAGTTCTCATTTCTCAGGTTACTTCAAAAAGAACATCTTCAACCAAATGCAGCCTTACAACAGTACAGTATCCAAAATGAGTGAGACATAGCTTGGAAACATGCATTTTTCTGAACAGTTGAAGATGCGTTTTCTCAAAAAGTAGGGATTTTTAAGACAGCTGGACTTTTTTTCTCACTGAACTACGTTTATGGAGGCCCTTCTGATAATAGTCTAACATCCTTTTCGCAGGAATGAGATTTCGTAGAATCAAAAATGTACCATATAAGTACCAACAAGTCCGCTGTAAAGTTGAAAGGACGGGCTGAGTGCTGCGGAAACAAAATGCTGCTTTTTCTTGTTAATAGCTCAACAAGAATATGTCCTTTCTAAAGTCAAGCATGTTGCCAAGATCTCCATTTCTCGAGGTATTGAATAACTACTACTAATAATAGCTCTTTTCTAGAAACCCGAAGATTCACGAGCGCATTTTCTCAAGTGCGATTGCATGCGACAGAGACAGTATTCTAAAGTAAGGATTTTTATGAAAACTCGGGCGTTATTCTTATTATAAATACATTTACAGAAGTCCTTTCAATTAAAACGTGATTATCTTAGTAATGAAATTACTAACAATTCCCAGGAGCGACTATATCTTATAACCTCGGCATGCGTCAATAATACGCCGTACACTCAGCTGAGGAAGTGCGTGGCGAAAAAATATTATTGCGCTCAGTATTTGGAAGGCAACCTTTGAAGGAGATTAAATGGTGGGCCAAAGTTGCAACTGCATTAAGTTGAATGCTAAAGTTACTTTACGGAGAAAGTTCGATGACTTTCTGAGTAGATCGCATAACATGATAATGTGAAGGCATGCGGATATCGTTAACGAAGATCAAGCGAGTCACAATAGGGCAACTAATGTATCAGAACATTCAAGGCTCACTGTGCTGGGACGCATAACTCTTCTTGATGGTGCACGCTGTTGGAATTGAGTCCAATCATCTCACCATCCCAACCCATTTCTAAGGTAGCCTTGTGTAGGGTTGCATGTAACTTGAGTGAACTGCAAGATAAACTCCGTCAAAAGGCCAGAGCTGAAAAAATTAAGAGGAATGAACAGCAACTAGAGGTTTTACCAATACTGCCAATTTCTCGGACGTCCTACAGACAACAAAACTTCAATGAGGAGGTTGATAGAGAACTCAGCAGTCTGCGGACAAAACTCTCAGGACTTTTATTTACCATCGCGATAATAGGTTTTACTCAAACATCACCGATTTAGAAAAGTGTGAAATGAAAGAGTCTCGAGCTTGAGAGCTGATAAGGCAAGAAAATATAAGATTACTTTCTAGTAATAAGCGTTGAAAATTCATAGTGACTTCTCGACAGTTAGATATTGTGATAACGAAAAAGCATATTGAAGATGCTTCATTTTATGGATAATCCTCCGCAAAGGAATTTGAAAGGCAGAACCGCAAATTAAATAATGAGTGGGCTCATACAGCGAAAGCGGCAGGTTTATGACCTTCTATCATTTCTCAATTAAAAATATGGCTACTAGCATGTCTCGTCATATACTTATAAGAACACATAAGTTGGTGTCCACTGATGATCTTACATGTAGCGATCCATCTATATTCAAAGTGAGACCCATCATCACCTGTGTGGGCGGAACGACGGATAGGATAGCACGGTTTCTTACTTTGATAACAACTCAGTCGCTAGGGCACATTCCACCCATTTGACGAACGCTCAGATGTTCTTGGACCGTCTATGTAATGCGAATACAAAAAAACGCGTACGTAATGGAGTCATTTGACGTCACTGCACTCTATACCAACGTGTCGAATGACTCTGCACTGCAAGCCACACATGTGCTTCTCATAGAACACCAGGAGTTATAAACATGCATGGCTTGTCGGAGCATTTATGGATCTATTAAAGAAGTGTCGGAAGTGCTTAATTTCAGATGGTCCGGGAAGTATCATGCTCAAATAAGAGGGCTGAGAATGGGGCGGCGACTGGGGGCTGCCCTGGCTATTGCCTTTATTTCGTAAGTGGAAGCACCACTGATGAATCTCTGGCAACTCTACTGTAGGTATATAGATGATTGTTTGGTTATCTGTCATTCACCTGTGAGATACCGAAAGATAATTGACTCCTTAACTGAACGTGCAAATAAACTTAACCGATAACGGCTATATATCTTTAGCCAATCGTCTCGGGTCGCTCAATCTTACTAACAGAAGGCGACGACGAACATTTTACGCTGTATGACCGATGAACTTACCACCGAACACGCTATGATGACACTCGTTTGCTCTTGGCTGGTATCATTAGTATATCATACCTTCCTTTTCGAGTGTTTTCTGAAGACCACGCTCAAAAGTCAACATATCTTGCAGTTATTATTTCAGTCAACATGTCATGTGGTATGTTGAATGGGCTAACTTATAGAGCACGATACACGTGTTTCGACCCTTCTCCTGTCATGCAGTGTAAAATGTTCGTCGTCGCCTACTCTCTAGGGGACTGGGCGCCCGAGAGGAATGGATAAAGACGATTAAGTGCCCGGCTGACTAAACTATCGAGGTCGAAACACGTGTATCGGGCGCTATAAGTCAGCCCATTTAACAGACCACATGACATATTGGCTCAAATAATATATGCGAGATATGCTGAAATTTGAGCGTAGTCTTACGAAAACACTCGAAAAGAAAGGAATGTTATGTGATACATTTCTCGTCTAGTAGTATCTGACTTGCTCCATACCTGAGAGCAACAGAACGCTGAAATATGCATTAGAAAGCCGCGATGCGCAAAGATATGTTCTGAGATCTATGAAAATTGAGAATGTCATCCTGGGCTCGGTCAAGGATTACGTGCTTTTATCAGAATAGGTTTCACTGCCATAGTAACACTGGCCATAAGAGTTTTTCCACGGTAAGGTCCATACATGATCATTTGTGACATTCTTGCACACTAAATTTCTGTGCTCATTTTTGTCGCAAATTAATCATGTCGCGCACGTGACTATTTGAATGATTCGCACCAGAAACTAACATGCCAAGGGTATAATTCATTCATAGTAGAAATCTGGCTCAGTTGGAGTCAGACAAGCCGCTTGCATAGGATACAGTCACCAAAATATGTAGGTGAAGTTGGAACAGAATGCTCAGACCTTGTCGTCCATGATCTAAAACCTGAGTGACATTTCTTCTGTGGCGAAGTGCACACTCAGCGCAAACGATGACGTCCTCTTGGAACAAACGGCGAACTGGTAATTGTCTGTTCTCTCGTAGTCTACACTCTACGATTGGAACAAATAAGGTCGCATATTCATTTGTTCTCTCAAAACCAAAAACTACCCAAAATTCTCATCAAACTTTCTCAACAGATTACTGAGTGGTATGCAGAATGACGGGAGTTGAACGCGAGTTTCAACCATACCGTGGGCGCGTATTACCGCCACACTATGAAGCCACCGCTTTGATACCTCTCCTACTTTGCTATGAACTATCGTACTTGTTAGCAATCAGCCTTCAACAGTTTAATCTGATAGGCAAATCGGCAATACTACACCTTCAAGATGGCAATTACTAATTATGTATGACCCAAAAGAAATCTTATGGCACTGTTTTTACAATTCGTGAAAGGTCGGCTGCTGACAGGATCGAAGAAATAGTGGCTAAGGAGTTGTATTGGTGGTTGTAGTGCTAGTACGAACCCTCGGTATGGGTGAAACACTGGTTCAGCTACCTGTCAAAGTCGAGCTTGTCTTGAAGAACCGGTTACTGACTTGTTGAGGTTACAGCTCATAAGTTAATAGCAAATTTTCTCACAAAAACATAATTTAAGATGTCATTCAACTTCAGCAATAAATTTCTTTACATCACCAACTTGAAAAAAAGGAAACGGCAAAACGAACGTTCTGCCTGGAGTCCAACACAGATAAATTTTAAGAGGCGGCACTTTGGACACTTGACTTTGCGAGGAGCTGAAATGCACTTATGAAACTTAAAGATCTTCAGCATGCTCATTGTTCGTAAAAGATTCCTAACTGAAGTGATAGATTTTCAGCATGTTTTTGGTAAAGGTGAGTGTCAATCGGGCCTAGTATCATTAGCCACTCACGTATAATTGAATGTCATCGCAGGAGTGACGGTTCTTTTCTAAGAAACAACTATGATTTCTCCCCTACAATAAATCAACGTGGAGCTTTTCTGCCATCCAATTGAGGCGTTCAATATAATGATAAGTCTTTATTCATATATAATAGTCAGTAAATCTATGTAGGTTATACTCCTGTGAGAAATTTCCCGAAAGAAGCGCTCAAAAACATAATCGGAGAACAGACAAAAAAATTTGCACTGTTGTGCAGCCCTATTAAGAATTAGCGTTCTTGCAGAGTATGCGCTGTATGTTATACGCTTGAAGTAATTTGGTTGTGAAACGGGAACTTCCTTCTAAAAGCACCTTGCAGTAGATTCTCCGTTACCTTGTTTTGCCAAAAAGAGTCAGTTATGTGGAGTTAAAAAAACCTCACACTAATTCTTGCCATAAAAAACTCGTATTTCAGCGTCGTTGTCCAAATTGTGGCTACCGTCTCCCCATTTAAAAGAAGGAAAACGTCATCTTTGAAGAGTATATGCCTAGGAATTTTGAGTGATATGAAAAACATTGAATCTCAGAACGGAGGGAGACTTGTGTTGAAGTTTGAACCTTGAAATGTTTTAGCAAAAACTCAAAAAGTTGAATGTAATCTATCCAAAGCATCTTCCTAAGCCAAAGACTATATCAAAAGAGTTATTTTATTCTTCCGACAAGTTTATTATTACTCTGACAATCCAAAAGGTTTGAAAGACCTCGCTAGTCTTTGCCACGAGATCAAATTCAATCCTTATTTTTTGACATACATGTGATGCGGTTAAAGTGACAGATGGATAACGAGCGATGATTTCCTAATGTGGCTTTGCCCACTAAAAATTATTATGAATTTCAATTAAAATACTTGGAAGTGAAAAGTAGAGGTGCATCAGTTGACAGATTTAAAAAGAAAATCGAACAGATTGCAGGCAAATTATAACGCTTCCTCATTGTTGAGAACATTTCTAGTAATTTCGCGGAGCATTCGTGACAATCACTATATCTTTATTTTTGTGAGAAGCATTCAATAAATTTCCAAAAACCTTCAGAAACGCTTAATTTGAGGTAAAGTCACTATCCATTCAATTGGCAGCCGTCGCCACCTTTACGACACAGAAACTTCTTCCGATTTTCGATGGAACGACGGAAAAACGCTGTACATGCACGACGAACGTAAACCCGATAATCAACTTGAAGTATTCTAAATATTGATAATAGGCATTTCGCCTCACATAAAGGGTATGTCATATTAAACGGCCTTGAGGATCGCAATGAGCCACAGGCTCGTTTTCGGGTGAAATTCTACTTCTTGGCAATCTTGGTCTTCCCTTGATCTGACAATAATAAAACTCTGTTCCACCGATCTCCGGATCTACACTAAGCCCATAATATAATGTAGCCTTACACTTGATGTTGCATAAAATTACACTCCAAGTATCCTACATTTATATTATTATGTGATGCATAAGCAATTATCTTGTCTCTAATTAACCCCTATGGACAGTTATATAATCGATGCGCGCAGAGCGAATTGAGCGATTTTCGTTGTTTAATTAAGTTTTTTCTACATTTGGCAGAAAGTTTCAGAATTTTTGCATTGATTTGATAAAACATTTTCTCTACTCTCTCATATGCTTTCGGTTTAGTTACACGTGCCTTCTGTAGAGAAAAACGTTGATTTACTACGCAATCATACTGAATTTTGCATTCAGTCAATTGTACTGCATTGTGCAAAGGGGATCACAACAAAAACCTTTAGTTTTGCTCTTTTCTAGTATTAGACAAGACCCGAGAGACCAAGACGAATTAAATTGTGCCTTCTTTCGACAGAACCCAGCTAAACCTCTGATGTGTTAATATTGTCTTCATCAACTTTTTGGTGATTTTGCTGACTTATACGAATCCCCATTTCTTATTGACTAATCCTTATCTTGACCTTCAGGATTGCCATTATTATATTTCACTTTCAACACTGGTAAACTTGGAATTCGATGAGTGCAATTATATCAGCTGTGTTTATGCTCTACGACAACAAACTGTCTAATTCATGAATATACAAATAAACATACATCATTTATACATACACATAATACAAAAAATATATACATATATACAGAATGCGGATAGTGACAATTTTCAATGTTTTTAATTTTAGCAGTGATAGATTTTTCAAATAGTAGAGGCAAATTTGTTGAATTCTTTGTTCGATTCTGGTCTAAAATCTGTTCTATTTAGTTGTTTATATTCAGATGTACTACTATTATGTATTATGTCGTGAAATTCATCGCATCGCAGTAGTGGAGTTGAAAAAACTGGAAAGAAAACCGCTCAAATTATTAAAATCGACTGGTCTCAATGCATCAAGTTTGTACAGAACTGTGAAACATTTCAAAGAGACTGGAGGATTTGAGGACAGTTCTTGAAAAGGTCGTCCAACCACCTCGTCTACTCTGGAAGACATTCAGAAAATCTGTCGCTAAATTCAACGAAATTCGGCGCGTTCCATGGGCAACACGGCTCGGTTTCAGCGAGTGGAGCGTCTGTAACACTATTCAAAATAGGCTGAAGCTGCGCAGCTACAACATCGCCTGTATTCACTTTCTGCGCAAAAAGATCAAAGAAGAACGGCTTCTAAAATCTCGCCGAATGATTAGTTTGTTTGTTGCTGCTCGTTTGTCGGAGGCGTTTTTCACGAATGAGAAGAAATTCACTGTTAAACCAACTCACAATCGCCAGAGTCGACGTTAGCTTTTCAAAAAGGATTAACAGAAGGGCACAGTAGCAAAAACCATAAGCCGCAGTAATTTTCTAGCCTCTGGATGGTTTGGGCTGGCACTTGTCTCATCGGAAATGACCGCTGATCTGATCAACAGAAACGTTACAATCAGCGCTGCTAGCTATTAGCATCAAGTTTTGCGGGTCGCACTGAAAGCATAGACTACTCAACATAATTTCAAAAAAGAATGTTTTAAGCCTAAACGAGGTTAGTACTCCAGGGCCATATACCGGTATTTCGGAGGCTTCGGCCTCCTCGTCAGTGACCCCCGCCCCCTATTAAGCCCTGCACTGTAGCAAGGAGGGAGGCGTATGTGGTGAAGGCATAGTGCAAAATGACACTGGTCCATCACTGGCCTAACAACCTCGTTTAGGCTTATAACATTCTTTCTTGGAATTATTGGATGTTTATTACTAGGTTTTTAAAACAGTCGATTTTATGAACTACTCAATACTTTGGCGCCGACGGATTTACGCCTTAGCATGGTTAGGATCCTGCACATTCGGCCACCTAAACGATCGCTGTCTGTCAAGAGCATCGGGGCAAAGACATTTTGCCGCCAAACTAGCCGGATCTCAAGCCAATGGATTACTTCGTGTGGTCGAAATTGGAAGAAATGGTCTTGGCTACTCGCTACATCAGCGTAGACGCGCTTAAAACGGTTTTGACAAGCGTTTTGAACGAAATTACGGTTGAAACGTATGCAGACATAGTTGTACATTTTCGCAAGTAACTTTTATTGATGCGATCCTTCTTAACTGTTGATATATATAAAAAAACAGATTTTTTCTTGCATATATATATATATATATATATGTTACGGCACTTTATTTGACACCCGTATCACAGTCTTTTTTTTTGTTGTGCGGGTCCCAGTGCTAACAGCATTAAACCATCCCCTTGAGTTCATTGCTTGATTGTGAATTTGTTCTCTTCATGATCATCGTAGATTACCGGTTGAGCACATTTTTTTGCAACTTCGAAGATAAACAAAATAGGCGTTGAGTAAGGTGTTCGTCATTAATCAGAGAGTGGCAGGGGAAGGAAATCAACCACGCGTCGAGCTGCGCCGAGCGCCACTAGCCACTAGGCCCGAGTTCGGATAGCTGTGTAAACATATATATATATATATATATATATAATATATATATATATATATATATATATATATATATATATATATATTTAATCATTTGTTTATTTATTTATTTATTTATTTGTTTGTTTATAAATAAATAAATAAATATAATAATATATATATATATAATATAGCATTGCAGAGATGAGGCGAGAGACTGAAACTTATGCTAGCATAGCTTGAGAATCAACATAATGTCAGCGTTTATGTGTTTGAACAGCATCTGTCGTCGTCGTCAACTCGCAGGGACTGCCGCAGCGGGCTGAACGTTAAGTAGATGCGGAGCCACACAGACGTAGTAATGATCTCTCAGTTTTATCAAAAATCTCTCACTCTGCAACATATTTATAATCTCAAGCTCCTATATAATTTTTACGAAACCTAAATTTTCAGAATAATAACCTACTTTAAACATCCTCTATATTCCACCTACGATATTTCTGCCGCAGGTGGAGCATACAGGAAAAACATGTTCAATACAAAGCGTAGGTCCATGCATAGTTCTGTAAGGAAGAACAGTAAGTTGTTCAGTAGCAATAATGGACATAGCTAGTCTATTCATATGACTCGGAAAGACCTCAAGCTTCATTGTAAACCACATGCACAAGCTGGAGAAATTATTGAGTCAACTATATCAGATTTTGCAATAGCTCACAATGACCAGGTGATGCCCATCACCATTTTAAGCATTAGCTGCAAATCGTACTGCAGCACCATTCAAGAGGATTACGACGGTGAGGCATTCAGGCTATGTCCTATCATTATCAGTCCCAGCTACCTATTTTGCTATTGTGAGAATGTTTGCGAGTCGGGATCAATAGCAATGGTGCTCATTCCTTGTAACAATATCGTAGCACAAGGCAATAGCCGAAGAAGAAGGAATTGAGGAGAGATCATTATGTAACGCCTCATCTTACTAGCTTGACTTTGGTCTTTACAACACATTGTAGTCAATGCAACCATGTTGAAGAGTGCACTTATCATATTTTATTCAATATCACATCAATGAAACCACAACAGAAACGATAATACTAATACGAATAGAGACTGTCGCCTGGACATATAACTAAGATTGTGCACGACATATATGAAAATGTATAGCAAATATAGAGCGCATGAGGCGCAGTGGTTAGAGGTGCTCTGCGTCGTGCACGAGGTCAATGGTTCGATCTCGCGCTCATGGCTCACCAAGCCGTCCATCCTTCCGGGGTCGGTAAATTGGCATCGGACATGTCTCAGACTTGTCTGGGAGGTTAAGCAGCACTGACTCGGTTTAGCGGTAGGCCACCGCGAGTCATTGTACAGGCCAGATATGCATTCAATCACCTCAAACGAAGTTAAAAATTGAAGTCGAATGCATGGCGCATCCCTCAGGGATTGATCAACGCCGAGAGCTCCATCCTTTGTCCTTTATAGCAAATATAGGCCAATGGCGAATACCCATCATGAACTCGTCGCTCAATATGAATAAGTCATCAGTCCTAAAAAACAAACATTGACAAATTGCTATCCAAATCTACCGTCATCGCTAACAGAAAAAGCTTTTGCAGAAAATCTAACGAATTAGTGAAGAAAAAACTATGAAAGTGACATACCTCCACTGTTGAGGTTGTGATATTGAGAGAATCATCGGTAAACGTTTTTTACAGTTTTACAGCAATTAGAATGGCTAGAGTTATCGATATGCCAAGCCCGTGGACATAGATCTAAACGGAAGAATATTCAAAATGACGGCATCCCTATATAAAAATGAGATATACGATTAGCTACAATAAGAGAGAAGAACACACAACCAAAAAAGTTATAGTAAGGTATATACCTCGTTCACATTATTGTGCAACATTTCTTCGAAGTGTTTCACTGTTGCGAGAATCGATGTTTCCCTGAGCATAGATAATATTTCGGAAGAATGAAATAAAAAACTTCATCAAAATTGGCATTCTTTGATCTACACCTCTTAGTGGTGAAAAGTAATATTTTACAGCACTTTATTCGATCTGTCTCGCAGTCTCCTTTTTTTTAGTGCGCGCATTCCAGCACTTCTAACATTCAGTTCGCTTTTCATTTTCTTCATGGTCGATGTAGAATACTGACCGAGCACATCTCCTCGCACTCTTGAGAATAACAAGACTGGAGTGCTCCGAGGCTATCGTTATTGACTGCCGGAAAGTGTTGAGGTGTGGAAAACTAGCTCCGCATCGCGTCGCGCAGCGCTGTGCATCATAACCATTCGACTGCATCCCCTCAAAAAGTCACTTCACAATGAAATAAGAATGTTAACCCGTGAATGCCACTTCGACGCAGTGGTCGACGCGTTCGCGCGACGAGTGCAGCGCGTCAGAGTATTGATGTGGTAGTCTTCTTGTGAAATGTAGATTTATTTCGCCGTTACAGGGAATTCAATTGCAGATGAAAAGCTATACTAAGAAAAGATTCCAGTAAGGCTACACAAGGTTTAAATATGCCAAAGCAATCACAAAACAAGGAATTGTTCGTCGAAAAAGGTCCTACATGCTGCAATAAGATGCCACTTCATTGACAAATGAGCAATTTCTAGTATCAGTCGATTAGTCCTTCTATATGTTTTGGCACTAAAGCAATAAACATCAGATATATTCCACAGCGTGCGGCGCCCTTTTCGGCTGCCGGACGGTTCTGTCGACTACGAAGAGGCTGCGGTGAGCTCTAATGTTAATGTGATAGCTATCCAATAAACTATATACTTTTTTCGTCATTAAATGGGTTTAATCGTCAGTTCTTCATTAGTAGTCTATTTTTTCAATGATTAAGTACATAGCCGGCTTTATGGAAATTCTTTCAAAACGCTTCAACGAGAGGTCGTTTCACTACAGTGCAACAGGGGAAATAAAATCAAATTTACATACGCAAGCGCAGGTGTTTTGGCCATTCTACGGAATGGTAGGTAGGGCGGATGAGGCCGTTTCATTACGGTCACTGATCGATTGGTTCTTTGGCAAGCATGTGCGAAGTTGCGATTTCTGTTATTAAGTTAGAGATTGTTCCTCCGCATCGAAAAAAATTCCAGATCAAACATCGGACTGCTTTCCGTGCTTCCATAGAAGTAATCGTTGAACTGCGCGGCCAATGTAAAACATAATTTTATCTTGAATTTTACAGCGTCATAAAAAGATCTCCTCGGAAATGGCCATGTATGGCGCTAACCAGAGATTTAAACTTTCGAATGATTACTATCGCTCTTACGGAAGGTTTTTGGCCAGCGAAAGGGATTGGTCTTTGATACGGCGCCGTCTAGCGGAGAAGAATCCACTATGGGAAAAAATATGGAGAAACAGTTCGAAAAACACGTTTTTTAAATCAATCAATGAGTTTCCGCATTGGAAAATAAAGATTTCTGGAATCCCTAACCGCTCCTTTTACTAGAAAAAAACTCTTACATCAGTATCTTCAATGATAGTGCATTTCTTCACAGCGACGAAGCTTGATCAGAACTTAATTCCACTACATAATCCAAAAATCCGCTGTGAATTTGATACAACGCACTTCGAAAGCAAGACGTTACCTTTTTCCGTCAGCAAAGCGGAATATGGCGGTCGTTTCACAGAGCAAGTCCGGTATCTTCTTCTGTTTAGCCGCTCCGAGGTGTTATTAGTAGTATTTATTGAATATCAGCGAAGCATATAACAATCAGTTAATTATGCAGCACGAATATTACAACAGTCGTGGTGGCTAACGTTTCGGCAAGGTTCGCCATCTTCAGAGCCTGGAAAGGTCAAATTGATTCGCAAGTTATCAAATCAAAGGCCTTCATAGCCCTAGCAGAACATGTAAGAGATAAATTTTGGGGTCGCATAGAAAAACTTCATTACAAAACACTCACCGTTTAGGTGTTTTAGGTCTTTCAATTAATCATTGAAGACCTACCACTTGGAGTCATTGCTAATGTAAGATTGTGCCTCGCTCAGATGTTATATAATAGTTGGAAATATGCTTTCCTTTCAAAAGTATGTTGTTTCCTCGTTAAAACGTAGGAGATCTATTGACACATGGAGGTATTTATACTAAAAAGACCTTTATAGAAGTCTCTTCTATGATATTCCAATATTTAATGATGATAATGTCTCATCAAATTTTAATTTACCACAGCAGTACATGTAGTTCCATTGCAGCGCGCGTTGATATTAGATTCCCGCTGCGCGGCGGCGCGATCAGTATCTTCTGTTAAGGGGACTTGGGACTCAAGGGGTTAATCATCTAAAAAGTGGTAGAAAATATTTGACGACATTTCTAGGTAGATATCAAAAAAAAGTCATAAAGTATAAAGTGTCTACAAAAAGACGAGCATTGTACCATCATAGCTTACAATAAACCCTACATGTTAACGTAGAAATGGTTGTGACCACTACGAATTTCGGAAGGTTTCTGCTGCTGTCGATCGTCCACTCGTGCGGGAAACATATGGATTACTGCTTTCAGAAGAAACCACTCAATGAAACAAAACAACAGATGCCATACAGAAACAACTTGCAGCAACCTAAGGGGCTCAAAGGTTCGCTTATTCGAACCAACTTCCAAAACACTCCAAATAATCTGAAATACTACTACCTTATACACCATGCCTTTTGACCGAAAAATTGCAATAACGTTGACTGATATGCAAAACTCTTAACTTCGGTAGGGAGTTTACTTGTTATCCTTTCTAGAGGCGTGTGCTAACAGTGCACTACCAAAGCTCCTGTTCTACTATCACTCTACGATAGTAGGCGCAAAGCCGACAAGTGCCTGCCAAATCGAATTCGGTGACGGTTAGTTGCACTACCACTACCGATGCCTGTTTATCAATAGTACTGCATGAACTACTGAAGAAGAGTAATTGAATATAAAATTTTGATCGAGTAAAAAATTGTTTACATAGATAACAAATCAATCGGACATACAAAAACTCACCCTTCTTTGTTCCTGTTAATAAGTTTCGGTGCGAACGATCCAGTGCAGGCACAAGTGCAGATTAAAAGTAATAAGACAGAAAGCAGACTTTGGAAGTTGAATAGAGCCGACTGAAATGCAGCATTTGTTCGGAATTCATTATTTTTTACTACTTTTTCAGCACTAATATGGAGTTATGAAATTCATGAAGAGTCATGCAGATAGAGTAGCATGCAGAAATCAGACCAAAAACCAAGTTAAACCCGCTTTTCACCCATACCGAGGGTACCCGCGATCTTTGCGTAGCACTCTATAGAGTACTTTATATTGTAAACAAAAATATATTGGTATGGATAAGGAATACATTAATATTTGTGAAGAAATTTCTTCACCTGAATTGAACAAAACGCAAAATGAAGTACCCTAACCTCGACCTTTCTTATATACTCCGTTCATACAATGATATTCTGATAACATGATAACGCCATGTCTGAGAGTGTTGTTATGAGGTCTGATACGTGTACCTATATAGTACTAGACAGGCGCCTGTTTCGCCCTTTTGGACTCCTCAGTAACACAATTCCCCTCAGTTCAGTCGATCCTTTGGGAATATACCCTTTTCACGGATGGACGAAACAGGCGCCTGTCTGCCGCTGTGTGCGTGCCCATATTAGACCTCACAACAACAGTCTCAGACATTTTAACACATTATCAGATTATCATCAGAAGAAAAGTATTTTCGAGATTTAGGCTTTTTTTACCAATTTTATCCTTATAAAACAATTGTTAATGACATTTCATCACTGAATCACTGTAATGTCCTCTCAGAACCTCAATTTAGTAAATAAATATCGATATTTTCATTAAACTACGCGGTGCGGCGATTACTGTTCATTTCGGACATACAGTTGCAAACGGGTTAAACTTGGTCCAAAAAACCGACTCTCTGTGAATGGCATAACAAATCAATATTTGTAAATCTCAAAGAATACTTTGATAAGCTGGCGCGAGGTTGCTAATTGTAGTAGTAACAGTACTAGCAGAGGTAGCAGTACGCTTCGTTGGCAGACGTCTCGTTGACCTCGTCTTCTTCAAAGCCAGGGCGTACGTTCTCCAGACTATTCGTATGAGTCCGAGGATCGATGATGTTGGTATCGGAACCTCCTCCTAGATCAAGCCAGCAGATTAATGGCAAATAAACGCCAAATTTGCAATCGACTTCCCGACTTGACCTACGTGGCGGTGCCAAAACATCGATTCTTCGTCGACTCATACGAAGAGTCCAACTCTGCAGTTTGTTTCTGATGAATAATTCGCAGACTTAAAAACAAAGAAAACGACCTGAGATCTAAAGATGAGACGTTTACAGTTCAAAGCATAGTTTGTGGATCAAGTTTCTTCTGCTGAAATTATAAAAAAGTTTGACTGAGAGGACTGTAGATCAATCAGAGTCGTCCAGGCTCCAAAGAAAGCGTAACTGCCGTAAGGTCACCCATTATTTTGATGTATTAATCTGTATTCATCTGAATCTATGATCAACAACCCACTTCTCATCAAGAAAAACATTGAATTCTCTTTTTATACCGAGATCACCGTATAGTCGGTTTTCGAAATCATTTTCTTTAATAGGAACTGTGCAACTCGATTTGAAAAAGCAATCATAAAGTAGCTAAAGGCTAAACTAATTTGATACACTGTTTTCCTTGCTAGAGAAATCCAAGTTTGTTGATATTAGCGGGTATTTTTTGGGGTAGTTTTATGTTGAGAGGCGACAAATTTTTAAGCCGATCTCATTCGCTGGACACTGGGATTTTTCATGGGAGTGTTAGTAATCATTAGAAAGCTCAAATCTTCAGCTATAACTTTAACTCGCAGGTTTTCCGAAGCACCCTTCTAAAACATTGCAGCATCCAGAATAAGATTGTGTTTTTTAATGACTTTTTGCCTTCATTTTCACCACGCGTATAAAACGCTGGAAGCACGAAAAGCATATCAGCTTGAAGAAAATTTTCCGTATTATCAGAATTTTCGTCCTTATCTGAAGTTTCCGTCGAAGTGGTAAAGAAATCCTTAGTTGAATAACAATATTGCAAAAGCGATTGATCTCCAGCACAAAGAGTTGAAGTCGCCGGGAAGGTTCATAGCTAAGTAAAATGTGAAAGGAAGCCGCAGCGACGACTTCTTAGTAAGGTAATCGCCTGATCTAACGCGTAGCTCAATAGAAACGAGGGCAACTACTATTTTACTGAGGATCTTTTCATTGCACCGACAGAGACTCTACAAAGAAACGCATGTTACTGATGCTAGGAAGAATTCTCGACATGTTGAAATGCTTTGCGTGCCTCCAGCGATATCTACTCGTTGCAAAAATGAAGGCCAAAGGCGAATAAGAAATAAAATTTCATTCTAATGCTACACCGTTATAGAAGGGTCTTTTGAAAAACCAGAAAACGTAGCATTTTAGCCACAAATTTAAGCTTCTATTGATTGCTGAAACTCCTATAAAAAGATCCTGTTCAGCAGATAAGATCGGCTTAAATATTTGTCGACGCCTAATATACAAGTACCCTTTTTAGTAATGAGGAAACATGAAAACAGACTTCATTCGCTGGAAGGGAACTTTTCATAGGAGTATCAATAACTATTCGAAAACTGAGACTGCAGGCTACAAGCCTACGTCGCCGCTTTTCAAAAAAACCATTTCTTGACGTTGTTACAAAAGAAAATTCATTGTGCTGCAGACGCGCATATTTCTAGCCGAACAGAGTTTTTTCTTCGTACTATTAGTAACGAAACGATAGCGTAAACGTTGCTGATTCCACTAATTGTCCAACGAAAGAGCTCTTCCCGGAGAGAAACGTGTGCATCTGTGGCTAGTTTTACTTTGATTTTTATAGGGTTACAAAAGGGTGTTTTGAAAACCGGCGACGTAAGGCTGGAGCTAGAAATCTCAGCTTTCAAATGGTTACTAACACTCATATGATAAGCTCATGTCCAGCGGCTGAGGGTGGCTTTTCATTTGTTCCCCTATAATTGAAATGAATCTATTAATGTTCACTGAGTGCAGTAGTAATCCAACATAATAAAAACAGTATGACTGACTAATGTGGCGTACTGATTAGAGGTGCTCTGCGTCGCACGTGCGGTCAATGGTTCGATTCCGCGCTTGAAATTCATTAACGTTCCATACCTGTGGGGTTGGTGGATTGGTAGACTTGTCTGAGAAGATAGCACCATTGACTTTCTACATCACTAGGCCACCGTGAGTCATTGTAAAGGTCAAATATGCATCCAATCACCTAAAACGACGTTGAAAATTGAGAACGAATGTATGGCGCATCCCACAGACATTCATCACAACCGCGAGCTTTGACCTTTCTCCTTTTTATGGCTGACATTTCGGCAAATTTCGCCTTCTTTCGGCCTCGCCTCATACCTCAAAATAATATTCCGATCTGACTCAGGCATATTCTTAGCTTTGCAAGACTGTGTGGCTTGTCACCAATGAATAATTAGAAGACTCGAATAGCAACCGAACAGTGAGTCTTTTGACCCTTTAGGCATGACAGGACCACGGTGCCAGGGCCACCCGCAGCCGCGCGCAGCAGGGTTCGAGGAGTTAATTATGCCGGCCGTCGGGAAGAAAGTAGCAAAGTCGATTCTCCACCACGGCGCTTCACAGCAATTTTTTTGGTGTTATTCCTTGGTGGTGATTGCTACTGAAGGTTCTTCTGCGAACGAGATTATGGCAAAAAGCGTTCAGTTGACTTATAAATCACTACCTTTTGATACGATACATGGATCCATGAGATCACAACGGAACCCACGCATAGACCCCGAAAACCGACAACGTTCATATTAGAGAGTTGTCCTACAGATATATTATACCTTTCGTTTCGAGTGTTTTCTCAAGACCACGTTCAAATTTCAATATGCCTGGTACTCATTTTTTGAGCCATGCATTCTTCTAAAAAGTCATACACTGTAGAAAATATCTTTTAGAATCCGATTGTCACATCATCGCCACAAGAAATGCGAAAAAAGTTGAAAGTATGGCTGACTCTCCGGCGAGTTTCGCCTTATTCAGAGCCCGGATCGGTCAGATTGATTGGGCATGCGTTGTTACCCTATGAATCGACGTTTTGTATCGAAATGTAGTGAAACATTAGGCGATTGAGTGTTTTTTAGCTACAATGAACACATTATAACAGAACGTCAAAGACTTATCGATGCCAAAATATGACATGTGAAAGTTCATCTGTGGAGCGTCGTGGTGGGGCACCGAACCGGCAACCTTGCTCCCGATGGGTGGCACCACTAAACACTCTCCCCGACTGACTTCTCGCCGCGCAGCGACGCGGGCAAGCGCCATGGGCCCATTGTCTCCAAGAGGTCTTTTTCCATGCGATCGTAGACATTGTTCGATACGCCTTTTTGCCGGAGTTCTTAGGGTATTTGACTGAGTAGACTGCTGATCAATTTGACCTTCCCGGGCTTTGAGGGAGGGGAAACTCGCCAGAGCGTTTTATTATTTTTCTACTTTCATTTTATTTAACTTTCATTACACTGCATTATTATTGTGATTGATGGACACCATCTCTGACAATCTTGGACCTGCTTAACACGAAAAAGACTAAACGATTCCATCAAAGCCAAGGCTTATCGGTAATCCGCAAGATAGAGTTATCTACCCAATCAATAATTCAAACGAGACGAAGTTCATATCACTTACCAGTTTGAACAAGGCGATCTCCTGAGGAGAAGACCAATATGAATACCAAGTTGCAATGAACTACGAGCAGAAATAACCAACTAGACAGAAAATGAAGTGTTTGTGCCCGAACTGGCGAAGTCCATACCCTTCGAAAGATGGCGTGTATTAAAAAAGTTTGCGCGTAATCACGTAACTTGCGCTGATACCGTTTCCGACTCCGCAAAAATTCGTACGTTAAGCGTAGTGGCTGCTTTTTCTTCCAGCTTCGAATTTATGTTGACTAGTCGTTTTTGGTGGTATTAGTCTTACTCAGAATCGGTCAGAGGATATCCAAAGGTAGCCAGAAATATTGTAGAACCATAAATTCCTCCGAGAGCGCGTATGGCGTCATAGTTAGAGGTGCTCTACGACGTGACCGATGAATCGCTGGTGATGGTTCGATTCCGCGCTCAGGCTCACTGAGCTTCCATCCGTCTGGGGTCGGTGATTCGGTATCAGACTTGTCTGAGAGAAAAGCAGCACTAATTTACACACCGATAGGCTATCGAGAGTCGCGTAAGTGGCAAGTATGCATCCAGTCACCTCTAGCGACGCTGTGAATGGAGTTCAATGCATGGCGCATTCCTCAGAGAGATTGATCGACGCCGAGGTCTCTGTCCTTTTATCCTTTGTGAAAATCTCTTTTTTCCTGATGGATTTTCTGCGTTCGTGCCAAAAATAGTGCTAATATCTGTTTCATTTGGTGCTTTCGCTGTGATTTTCGTTTATTTTTTATGGCTTCATTTTTTTCTAAAGTTTTTCCATTATTTTTTCACTCTAATTTCTAATGACTAATTGCGGTTTCCTATTTCTTTTTGTCTAATTGCTAGATTTGAAATTACTTCGTACCTTCCAAAACTGATTGCCTATCATTCTCGGCTTTCATCATTATCTCAGTTTTTTCTTTTTAAGCCAAGCTCGAGATTTTTAGATGACAATATATCCCTTCTGCGTACGTTTTGGCGGTTTCGTTTTCTTCTTATCGCTTCCCATCTTTCTGCCAATTACTTTTAACCTCCGTGCGCATGTAATGCAGTAGTTAGAGGTGCCCCGCCTCGCCCACAAGGTCAATGGTACGATCTCGCCCTCATGGCTCACCAAGCCATTGCTTCCGCCGGGGTTGGTAGATTGGTGCCAGACAGGTCCTTGACTTCTTTGGAGGACAGGCAGCACTGATTCGATAGAGCGGGAGGCCACCACGAGTCGTTGTGAAGGCCAAATATGCATTCGATCACCTCAAACGTAGTCAAAAATTGAAAACAAATGCATGGCCCATCCCTAACAGATTGATGAACGCCGAGTGCTAAAACATTCCTCTATCCTTTTTATTTTACTTTTGAACACACGACCCGTCTCTCATCAACTCTGTGCATGCCAGCACTTACTGCATTCGATTTGTTTCCTCGCATTCATCCTTCACAAAAGTCTTCAAGAATACCACGTGCGGCTTTGCCTGTTGCTTAAGGAGGCATGAAACGGCGGTACCTTCCTATCGACTGTGTTTGGGACATCGCTTGAAAGTCCATTGCAGAATTCTTCAAGCCTTTGAGAAGTTTGGTATTCACGTATAGTAGGCTGACATACGTTTCGGCGTTCCCGCTCGCCCTAAGAGACCCACAGTCCCTACAGCCACACCAGACTTCTTGAAGCCCTAACCCTTTCGGGACCGTGAACCCAACCCCTGTGTTTCTAACGCCCACCATCTTCCGTCTAACAATGGAACGTGTTGCGTTTAACGATAGCACGCTGGGGGTCAGAGAAGCAGAGGGTTGGGTGCATGATCCCGTAAGGGTCAAAACATTTTGTTAGACTACATTGAATTTTAAGCGTCATCGCAAAATAGATGACTAGACGGTAGTGTTATATGCTTTGTATCAGCCATAATCCATCGGCTGAGAATCAGTCTAGACCGCAACATTAAGTGATTCTTTCACTTCGTCTAGATGACAGATTTTTGGCGCCGTTGCTATCAGTAGATAGGGTGAGCCGCAGGGTATGTGGCTCTGATGAGGCGTCCGAGAACGCCGAAACGTACGTATGCCATCAAGATGCCATACCAGACTTCTGAGAGGCCTAAAAGATTTTGTCAGATTGTTGGACTTTTAAATGGCGGCTCAAAATACTCGATTGAAAGGTAATGTTACATCTACCCCGTAACAGCTACGATCAGTTGATCGATGTAATGGTTCGATCCCACGGTCGAGGCTTACCACATCGTTGAGAAATTTTTTTTCTTTATCCTTTTTTCTGACATATACTACCTTCTAAGATCTTCCTTTTTCTAAGGGTATCTCGTGAGAACTATGGCGAGGCATATGTGTTGGTGGACCCAAGTACAATGACCTCGTGGTTCGTTCAAGGTTTAAATTGTAATCGAGCTATTGACGGTGATATCGTTGTCGTTCATTTGCTACCTGAGAGTGAGTGGACAGTTCCTGAAAAGGTAGACTGGACTTAATTTGCATATTCTTTCTCTGTCTCTCATTTTCTATAAAAGTACTACGGCTTCTACGGCTTAAAAAGTGTGTTTCCGAGACGTCGAGGATTTCGAGATGAAGCCTGAAGAGGAAATTTAAGATATTGCGGTGGATGAAGTACCACAGAGGAAACGGGCTAAACTATCGTTCATACCTACTGCTAAGGTTCATTTTGAAACTTATCAATCAGATAAATTTTTTTTTCGAAATAATTCTAGAATGGAGCCACATGTTTTCTTTCAGGAGGTAGGAATAATAATAAGAACTATGAACATGAAATACAGATGTAAAAATAATAAATATAAATATAAATATGAAGTATAAATAAATATAAGTATAAAAAATAACTATGAAATATGAAATAAATATATATGAATTATGGATAAGAGGAACTAAGAAAGAAGAGGAAATAAGAGGAAATATGAATAAGAAGAACTGGCGGCCTTACTGTGGTATTTTGATGCGAAGCTAGCAGAAGAATGCTCGCCGTCATCTGTTTTGTCCGAGTAATCACCTTATTCCACGAATCCGGGAAAAAACTGAACAGGTGTTTGTAATGATTTAGAATTCTAGCGAATATGAGCGGTTTTTTTTCTGGGAGATTGACGTATAAATATGTATATATATATATATATATATATATATATGTATATGTGTACATAAATGAACATATATATATGTGTGCATGTATGTGCATATACACATGTGTGTTTATCCATATACATGCATATACGTAAATGTGTAACTTGTTGCAAAGGCAAGCCGTTTATGATGATCAGATTGTATCTTGTTTATTTCCTTTTACACATTCGTAAAGGATGTGATTTTTCATCCACAGTTTCATCGGATTTTCATAGTGAATTGATTTTATTTCATTTTCCATTTAGGCAGAAATATTGGAGAATCAGCGCATTTTTGTTAGCGGTAATGAATCCCCACGTGATAGTTCATACCACGTAGACACTATGCGAGAGCACTTGGAGAAATCGGCGACCGCGTGATTGAAAATAAAGTAAGAGGCTCGTTTTTGTTTTAAAATCGATGATTTTGGATTGAAACTTCATTTAATTATGTTCTTGTCTAATGAAATAAATACAGTCTCGGACATGGTCAAGGTTTTGAGGTCAAAATGTTTATGTACTTCTACTGGAACACTACATTCCACATGCGCCGTTCTCGGATGCCGTTTTAGACTGTTTGCCAGATGAGAATTGGAAACCGGAGTTGGATTCGCCTCGAGTTGATTTGCGACATCTTACATTCGTTCAGTGGATTACATTCTTGATACATTAAATGATACTGTTGTGCTTATTCCAAACGTCTGCACTTAGGAATCATAGGAAAGCGCTAATAAGAAACATTTTTGCACTGATTATAATTCGGAATCATTTTTACAAAAACATACTCGGGTCTGCCTAAACTGCACAAAAAATCACCACTGACAACAATTTAAGGCAAATGCTTAAACATCTTAGCCTGTCACATCAAATTCCGCACTATTGAATACAGTGCGTTCTGCTGCTTATATTAAAATACTGGAGGTCTAAATAAAAACTTCCAGGCATACTATCATATTAGCTCGACCTAATTTTTTGTTCAAGTTCAAGCACAACTGAAATTTTGCTCAACCACTTTTGATTGCCGCCCATACTGGCAGCTTATTTTGAATTTAGTAACTTCGTACTTCCACAAAGTGCCTGTATGAAATTTTTCCCAAAATCAGTGTCGGGCTTCACCCTATAGCATTTCAGTTTAGAGTAAGCTTTGCTGCTCAAAATATCAACTGTGACAATGGAAGCATTTTTGTCTACAAGAACTAGTTTTTCTCTGTAAGATTTCTGCTTTGTGGAGGAGATGAAGGCGTTAAAGGCAGCTTATTGCAAATCATTTACCGCTCATAAGGTAGGCAAGATGCTCAAGGAACTAGTTGGTAAAAGAGATTTCTAGTAGATAGTGGAAATGGAGCAGCAGACGAATTTCTTCTTTGAGCAGTTCCATTCTGAAGGCCTTGTGAACAAAATTTGATGCCCAAGAAAATGCGCTTTCTGGTTTAGTCAATCGCACAAATTACATGGGTGAAAATAATTTTCTTAAGCGATACGATGAAACTTTTTCTGCAATCTATTATATTCGGAAGCGCAACTCAGGGGCCCACGCTATTCTCAGTTGAGAACTAAAGGCTTGCAATTGAATATTGAAAAGTGCTGAAGTTTACTTATTATTTCAAACTTAATACACGTATTTCATCATTCGTTATACCATAGCCATATATAAGCAAATTCTGTGATCAGTAGATGATGTTGGATCTAAGGATATAGTGGTGTAAACTTCTTCAAATAGACGTCAATATCAAAATGTGACTCTACCGTTTCATTTGCTTTTGAACAAACATTTCGATTCCTTGTTAGCAGTCACCGCACCAGTCGAGTTACTGAGTTGAATGATAATGATACTGGTGATACCTACTGTTTAATTTGAACATGTCTTGCGGCTCGTGCGCTCCACAAATCAGATACCCCAGGTGTTAAGATCTCTGTACGTGGTAATCGTCAGCATCATTCTAGAGAACTTCGGATCCTTGCGTTCAAGCAAGGTTTCATTGAAATAATAGTTGTTGTACCAAACTTACTACCCATCCATGAAATTCTTAAGACGTTTGTACAGCGTTTACAACAAGTTTTCAGTGGCATCGTTATCACAAGTGCATCGAGTCCAATGCATTCCACTCATTTTTCTACCCTACTGAGTTTTTCGCATTGTTTTCTGCGCTTAATATAATATACAAAGGAGGAAATCATTTTATCACGCTTCATTAGGCTAACGAAAGAAAACTGACTGTGAGTATTTAGAATGTTGCAGATGGCAACAATGTGGTACTTCCCTATTCGTAATTAAAGTCAACGATCGCTCGATTTTGCAGGACGAAAGTTCTGTTTACTTGTCTATCTGCTGTTCCGGTGAATTTCGATATGTCCACTAAGATCTTTCCAGTTCAATCATGCACGCGATGAAGATACGTATCATCAAACTCAGAAGCTTGTCTTCTACTTTATCGATTGAGCACAATCAAGAAGTTGTTAAAATATACGAGAAAAAATTATGGCCATATTGACGTATACTCATATCGGCTAGTTTTTAGCTTATTTTATGCGACGCCTTCACTGTATTGGCTGTGAATGAGATGTGTTGAAGAATAGAGACCTAATCATTGCCGTAATCCGTCACATAATTGGCTTTTGTGCAGAGTCTCCACTGAGATGTGCACATTACGCAGGTGCTTGCGAATTTCGCTAAAATAAGACTCTGAGAAAACGGAAATGTTTCTTTCATAGAAATAACCATGTAGATCAATACTTTGTGAATGGGTTTCCTACAGGATCGAACGACGCCAGCGGAGCCCAACCGATCGATTGAGAATGAAAAAGAACTTATCGAGAAATAGAACTAACCAAAGCATTCTACAAGGTCGGGAGCGTGTGCACAGTGGCAGTAATACTGTTCATTTCGAGCACTGATTCAACATACCGCCGGACTCACAGAACCTCAGATTATTCATGGGCAGAAAAATTGGTACAAAACACGTCTGAAAACGGTTGAGTTCTTGCAACTCAAGTGAAAACCTTTGCCCTTACTTCGTCAGGGCTCGAGGGTGAATCAAGTTGACAGCTCCAATCTTCGCGTGGATGACAGATGCGACTAAATGAGTTGAATGCACAAAGTAGTGGACTCCGTACACTGGATGTGAGAGTGGCTGTGAAAAAAAAACTTGGGAATAGTTTCTGAGTTGATCAAACCTTTATGCACGTATTCGACGCTGAAATTCTGTAGACCCCACGATATGGTTCAGTTTTGATAATTGTCATTGCGTTCAAACCTCGAGCTGACCAAATTCGTGTCGTTCAAAACTGTATTTCTCTTTTGCGAATGTTATTCAAACAGATTACTGAGATTTACTCCAAGCATTTTGATTGCCTGCTGTTGTGACATATACGCTTTCTAAAGTTATTTTGATTTTAGCAGTACATGCAAATGTTTTGGTATTTCACCTGTTCGTTAGTTTCAAGAGATGTAAATTCCCCGAACGTGTCCACAACGAGCTTCGTGACGTGACTTATTTGCTTGAGCAGGATGTTTGCCAGACGGCCGAGAGAGACAAGTGACAAAACCTATAACATTGTGGAAACCAGAGTGAGGACTTTAGACATAATCAAAGCTCGTTTTCATCAAGTTTATGTTATACATTAATTTTGACAAACTTTCTATTAAAGTTTTGTAGATAAAAAGGAATTCTTAGAGTAGTGTAAAATCAAACTGAATACGCTAAAAAAAGAAAGATTTAGAGATGTTGATACTAGTCCTAAACCGATCCTACTAGAAGAAGTTCCAGAACCAATTTATGTGGCTCTCTTATGGAACTGAATCTTGACCCTTTATCAACGTGAGTTTGTTCATCTAATGATATTGATGTGTTAGAGTAAAATAAAATCAGTTTTTTCTCGAGCACCTTAGAACTTATTAACTACAGTAGAATTCAGCATTGTGAGATTGAATAAAACCTTCGAATCAGACTTGGGTTCGCAGAAAGGTGGTGGCAGAATGGGAGCCGCGGTAATGTAATTGTTTGACACGTGCCCCAGAAAGGTATATTGCAGGTTCGATTCTTGCTGAAGTTCAAAATTTTGCATATCACTCAAAATTATCGAATGTATAAACTCGAGTCGTTCACTCAAAATAAATCATCACAGAATCAGTCGATCTTTAATTATGTGACTTGACTACTTCTAAATCGTAACATTGTCTTCAAATATGTCAAGATATGGAGCAGTTCGCAGCTAGACTAACCAGCCATCATCTCAGATTGCCCTACTCCGAGCTTGTCTAAGATCCGAACAGAATGTGGTGCTAGCTTTATTGAAGAAGTATGAGCCAAAGGGCTTTCTTATTTGATGTTGGTTCAATGTGCAGTATGACCGCAAGCGTGCTGAGATATTAACAAGACTCGCAACCCTATGTATGCTTCGAACTAACGAATATGTTTTTTCAAAGCTCACATGTTTTTAAATTTGATCATTTATCCAAGATTATCGAAACTACCCAGTTTTCAAATTAAGATGGTTCAGAGATTGTTACGCACACGCGGGTGCGTTGGCAGTGGAGTCGCTGTGTGGCACCAGATCCTACCATTGGATTCGCATTTGTATTTGAAGTATCTGAACTAGATCTGCAGCCACCACTTTACTCTACGTGTATCGACGGCTGTTTTGTTATCTTCTCAAAGCAAGAATAGTCGAGAAAATATTCTTCATTGTTGAATCAATAGTCAGAATGGACAAGGTTTGCTTTGGAAAAATTAAAATAGGCTATGCTCCTTTAGCTGAGCGACTACACTAGACGCTACCGGAAGCCGTATAGAAGCATATTGATTTTAACTCTCTATAACCCTTTACATGCAAGAGGGAGCAAGGAAGGAACATGTTCTCAGAGGCCAAAGGTGTTTGCAGGAAGACAACAGAAGTGGATCCCTGAATTTGGGCGGGAAGTAGCTGTTTGCAATGACGAAACGGTAGTTTTTCGGGGTAGGTTTGAACGAAAAACATTGCAAAGCGAACTTTGATAAGAGCAAGGTATTTTGATCTACCTTATCTTCAACCAATAAATGGGGCACTAAGGTAATGCTCAAAAAGACTCGACCAGGAGGATTCTACAGCAGTGATTGCAGTGTCACAACACCCTCCCCAAAATTAACTCAATCGTAAATGCCTGCATTATCGTCTGCTCATAATACAAAACTTCACAATTTGCCTTAACCTTAGTGATGGCATATCTACGAATTTGGATGCTGTATTCCTAGAGTTTTGTAAAGCATGTAGAAACGAATATATTAACGAAACGGGTGAGCCACTCTGCACCCGTCTAGAAATATTCCCTATTGAGAAACTCGAAATCGGGCAAACAAATCACCCCACTAACGTAAGACACAAGACATAATAACGGTTTCTAACTGTAAGTCAAAACCCTCGTACAGATATTTTTGACCATTTTTAGATGACTTTAAATAATTTGATATCATGTGATTTTGAGCCATAGTTGAGGTTGATCGATTGATGTGAATCAGCAAAATTTTTTATCCATGTAGTACACGGAGCAGTCGGTGTCCATGCTCGTAGACTTATGGAGAACAAAACAGTAAATTCAAAACTTGCGTTTATGGTATTCTCCTTTCGAAATCGATGATAACCTTTTGGAAATTTTCTCTTACTCAAATCCCATTTTTGATAGCATGTGAGAACACACCGGTGATCTCTTCTATAGAGATGGCTGAGCGGTTTTGTGAATGGAGAAGTCGCAGGAACATCAGCTACTGATTTTGAAGAGAAAACAATGTAAACATAAGAGAAGCTGTTACTGCGTGGATAAATTTCATGTACAAGCTTCTTTTAATCAAGTAATGATTGTGTGCGGCAAATAGACTGTGAGGCAATCTGAACATACCAGGCTCTAAAGAAGGAAACTGTCAAAACGTCTGTTAATATGAGATAAATCTTATTTTTGGCATTCACATGTCTTCATTGATAAAGCGTTGATCCAAGTGCTCACTGTTATTTTCAAAACGAAATTGGTTTTTGCAAATACTTTTCCTTCCTCAAAGTATTTTGGGGGCACACTCTCCACCAGGTACCGCAATTTCCATTGCCCATCGCTCCGAGTAAATTTTTCTTAAACTAAAATTTGCTAATCTTGATACATGCTATGTTGAAGCATTAGATAAACCTGTAGTTTTGGAGCACTTTGTGAATTAGATCTTCTTGGGATGCATTGTGTGGTATGGGTATAAAGGACTCACGGTTATGAGCGCGTTAGATACCGTATCCTGAAACTGAGTGGCTAAGACCAAAAGAATAAGGTACCAAACCCACTGAGACACTGATAGCATTGAGCATATGAGAAGGTAATCTGAGCACCACTATACTGGTAGATGATGACAGCAGCTGGTTTGTCGGGTCCGTGGTGAAGTCCAACGCCTTTCCCCCACGTCCAGCTGATCGTTTGTATTGTACCACTAAAGAGTAAACCGTATTTCCAACTCGACAAACAACAAGCAGAAGAAGTTCATTGTGTGAGAAAAGCTTACCCCAAGTAAAGAAAGTAAAGTTCTGTTTTTGGTTTAAAAATTACAATGCCGATGGTAACTGATTATTAAAGCACTAATACGTCAATAAAGATGTTTGCAGAGATGTTCGAGCGTGGTGGAGGCCATGTTTAGGGTCAAAATAGCCTTATTCCCAAAAGCCACCCTTGATCGCCATGGGCAAAGTCGGCGACACTCCCATTAAAGATGGTCTAATGAGTCTTGCTCACACTATCTGTATGATCTTTTACCTTGATGATAATTTTCTTCTTTGACACGCCGCAGTAACTAAGTCGATTCGACGAGGAAGTCGTACTCTCCTCTTATAACCTTCGTGAGAACTCCAACGATTTGATCAGTGGTCTTCATGCAACACACGAAAAAATCTTATTCCGAGTGTTTTCTCGCACCGGCGGATTCCAGTGCCTCTAACTTCCGATAGATTTTTTTGCTGCCTTCTTAAACGTCATAGAATATTCGTTGAGCCCGTCCATTTGCAATCTAGAGGATAGCTTGGCTGTGGCGTTCCATAGGACGTTCGTTGTTGACTACCGGACAGTATAGAAGAGGGAAGGGGGCTGGAGTTTGTCTCCACGCTCTCCGCTACGAGTATCACAATCACTCGGAAACAGCAATCGAAATATTGCTACTCTTCAAGAGGAAAATATGGATGGATCTGTGAGGTGTACATTAAAAACAAGGAAAATCGTTTTATCCACCTCATCGACTGCTTTCAACCTTGCCATAAACATTTAGTACAATCTGTAAGAATATTCAAAGCTTTCCCGAAGTTGTTACATCAGAGCCATGCACGTGTTTTAGAGGTATTGCCCTCCTCATCAGAAGCCATAACTCACACTGAGCTCTATTTCGTGGTAGAGATGGGAGACGTATGTGGTGGTAACACAACGCACAATGACATTGTGCCTTTTTCAGGCGATGGATCGCGGCTGGTAGATAAGCAAGTTGATCCACGTCATTCACTGTTCTCTAACCACGCTATGAACATTCAATAAATTCTGTAAGAATGTGCAAAGCCTTACCGAGGTAGTTACGTCAGGGCCATACACGTGTTTCAGTCGATGAGTGGATCAAGTTGTATCTGCCAGCCGCGATCTATCGACTGAAAAAGTGGTGATAACACAATGTTATGGCACATTGTGCTGCCACCACATACGTCTCTCCTCCCTGCTGGAAAGTAGGGCTTTTCGGGGCGTGGGCCACTGGTGAAGAGGGCGATACCTCCAAAACACGTGTATGGCTCTGACGTAGCAAGCTCGGTAAGGCTTCAAACAATCTAACAGATCATACTGAAATTCCTTTATTTGATAAGGCGGCTTGGAGCCATCTGTTCACTGATTTCTTTATGGAATACATTTCAATGCTCAATCAGGTTTCGTAACCTTTTGACACAGCTTAGATTAAGAACTATGTTGTTCACCAGGATAGCTTCGTGATTCAATGTAAATAATCAGTGCACTTGAAAATATTTGACTTCACAATATAAGTAGAACATGAGAAATGAAATAGTCGGTTGAAGCTGTTTTAAGGCTCAACTAAACGTCTAATTTCTCAGAGACGTTGTAGATAGGAATAGACACAACGTTCATTTTGATGCTCAAGCTTGAATACATAAAGAGCGAACTATCAAGAAAGACGTAGTTTTGGAAGAAATCTTGGAAAAAGGAAACTCCTCGAAAAGGTGTAAAGAGTGATGAATTAACAGCAATGGTATCAAAGAAAACAAGGTTTGAAGGACGCCTTTTGCCACACACCGCTGCATGACACTGATTCTTAATGTGCAGGACATTAGATATCCTCATTTTGTGGTGAAATGACGTAAGCCGTAAAACTGGGATGACCATAGTACACATAGTCAGACAGCCGACTGCTTTTCATGACCTTATCACCTGTATCACTTGTCGTCTTGTTGATCGTTTAGTGAATCGAGCGGACACCATTAATACTTCCATTTTCCCTCATGCATGCTGGAGTAACCCAGTGGGTCGTCCTGGCTTTGAGAATTCGCTGAGCATCATGCCTCTTATCATACCTTTGTTCTAGGCTCCTCGTGAAGAAATCGGACCATCGGGTTGGTACTCGTTCTGTGGTGCGCTCGTCACCCCAAGGAATCCGTCGGCAACGGCTCTCGTCCATTGGCTGCCATTAGGGCGCATTACTTGTTTGACCCACTCTTTTTTTTATTACCTGGCGTGTAGAACGACATCTTTGATTTCGACCGTTGACGTATGTCACAACTTCGAATCCTTTCTCTCATTTGCGAGATGCGGAATGATCCTAGCGGTTGCCTTTTCACCACGAGTTAATGAACGCCTAGAAACTTTTTATCCAGCTTACTTAGCGACAGATTTCTGTTTGTACGTTAAACCAAGGATAACCGCTTCGAAAAAGTGAAAGTTGAGTCGAATGTTCTTTCTAGATTTCCATATATCCTAGTTGTTCTAAACGCTACCCAAACCACTCGCCTTCTGCTCAACTCTGGAGCAGGATCGTTCATCATGTTGACTTTTTGACTTAGATAGACGTAGAGCATTCGGAAAAATTCATTCCGTTGAGCGTGGATGGGTATTTTTAGTCAATTCATTGTTCCAAACATCATTTTCGTTAGATGTGGTCGAAGACCAATTTTTCCACAGGCGTTGTCGAAGCGCTCAACGTTCGTTGCTACTGACTCATGCTTGGTGTTATAAGAGCGATGTCACCAGCGAAGCGAAAGTGGTGTAGCTGCAACTGTCGGTTTTCACTCCCATGCTGTCCCAACCTAACGTTCGTATTATGTTGTAGAGCACAAGAGAATAAAGGATGAAGCCTTCGGCAATGATCAATCCCTAAGGGATTGCGCCAGCATTTGTCGTCAATTTTTAACTTCGCTTGAGGTGATTGAATGCATATCTGGCCTTTACAACGACTCACGGTGGCTCCCGCTGAGATGAGTCAGTGCTACTTATCCTCCCAAACAAGTCTGACACCAGCCTGGTACCAATTTACCGATCTCAGAGGAATGCACAGCTTGGTGAGCCGTGTGCGCGAGTTTGAACCACTGACCTCCTGTGTGCGAGCAGAGCACCTCTAACCATTGCGCCACATTCGCATTGTGGAGCGCGGCAGTAAAAAATTGTGGTGAGATGGTGTCGTCTTGTCGTCACCCCTCTTCTTAGATGGCCTATACAGAACAAAACAGAGGGATGTTCTCGCAATCTCAAAGCTATGTAGAAAGTTTCTAATGATTCAAAAAAAATTGAGCCATAACATCGACTGTTTTCAAAACCTCGCAAAAACACAACTAATAGAATAGGTCAAGGTAATTGACTCTGATCAGACTCTGAATGATCCCCTATGCAATCGTCTTCATCGAGCACTGTCAAACGTAATTGAATGCATATCTTGCCTAAATGCGCATGCACTATTAAACTGTGAAGACGAAAATAAAGATGAAACAGGACTGGCACCTTCTGTTGGCATTTTCCTCTTTTCGGACTCAGTAGCTCCATGTGAGATCGCGGCTACGTCTCATTATGCTTAGTTATCACTTACGTTTGCATCATCGGCTAAATGTGAGCTAGCAATATCGCAAAACCACCTACGAAATATTAACATGACCACAATTGAGAAGATTTTACAACATTATTGTCTGCAGTGTAAATACTTCTCGTTTTCCGCTTATTTCTGAGCTACTCCGAAGGCACAATTTATTTTGTGCTCGTTTTCTCATCTTTACCTCCTCTTCTTAAGAAATGTTTACCGATTTTTTTAGTAATTTGTGTGCTTAACTATTATTCACCTTGTCCCTTGCCAATAATCATTATCAGGCTGTAACTAGTATTCTATAATAACAGATTATTTTTGTTGGTAATTAATGTGATCAAGGACTAGATGTATTAGTACAGCAAATAATAGCATTTAGTGCATCTAATCCCTGTATTTATCTGATTGAGAACAATTTATTCTGGCTTAGTAATAATCATTTCGCGTCCGTGTATGTATAGGACCCAATTTCCAAGCTATGTTGAATGGCACATTTGTTCTTTGGTCTTTCCAATGTTTTATGTCGCAGTTTCGCTTGATTATATTCGACGTATTCACCACTCCGACACTGGAAACCAACGCCTTTTCTTCAACATAATAAGTCATAAGGCGACGAATCATTCTCTGATCCGCAACAACCAGCAATTGTCTGTGATGGCGACTTAGACAACCACTGCATAAATATTGTGAGATTCTGGAAAGAGAGAAAGAAAGAAAGAAAGAAAGAACGAGAGAGAGAGAGAGAGAGAGAGGAAGAAAGATAGAGAGGGGAGGGAAGGAGGGAGAGAGAAGCTTGTTTTGCTGATTCTAATTCAACCGGATCAGCGGAAGTTGTTGAGATCAGCCTCATTTTGTCTCAGGCTAGAACCAAGCATTTGTCTCCGTTCAGATTAAAAAAAAAAAGCTTACCGTTTAATATTGAAATGGACTCGATTGCATTCCTTTTACCATGAATGACAGGCTGCAGACTGAGGACCAAATACTACTAAGTACACTTCAACTAGAAGTTCTAAATTTCACCTCCATACATTTCGCTAACTACTAAATGACTTCAATTAGCACTTTTGGATCACACCTGAACTGACCGCATCTAATAGTAAATGCTGATTTAGCTTACCATCTTTCCAGAGTGCACGAAGTATTGTAAGGACTTTAAAATGCGCATGAACTGTAGATCACTTGGTGGAGTAAAATTCCGTACTCCGTGTTTTCTTTACTCAACTGAGCGCTTGAGGTGCAGTAGTTGCAGGTTCTCTGTAACACACACGTAGTCAATTAATGAATTGTCAGACTTGACATCGACTGATGGTTTGATTGCGCGCTCAAGACTCAGCTAGCCTAAGCCCCTCAGGGGATTATCGACGCCGAGAGCTTCATTTTTTCTCTTCCGTGAGCGCAACGATCAATCGAAGTGCACAGAACCTCATGCTTTAACATGACGGTCTTCTCAGTGCGAAGTGAAAACTACGTGTTAGTATTTCAGTTCAGAAGAGGAGGAGAATGGAAGGTCCATTTGCTCGCTGAATTCACCCAAAACTGACATGACTATAAATGATGAAGGATTCATACAATTGTTTTCAGAGCAAGGAATTAATGAAATGGAAAAGTTAATGGAACGACCAGAAAAAGTATCTCAAAGATATCTTATTAGACTTTTTAGTATCGTGTGAGACTCCTTATGACTTCTTCCATTCCATAATTAGACTTGAACCGAATAACTTGGAAGTGTCACAGCGTAGCACTGCAATTAATAATGATTCAATAAGAAGTAGTCAGTAAAGACGCTGTGAACAGGTATCTCAAGATTATGGATCCATTGCGCAGTTCATGAAATAGAGAAAGTGCCTAGAAGTATTTTTATTATGAACATCGACCTTTCCTCTGTGTTCGAATGCTAATATTCGTCGGGGTAATTTCTTATTCCTCTTGTGCTAGTCAAGAAATTGCACTTCTAAGAAGTTCCCACCTCATTAGTATAAGGTGTGGTGGTCTACGAGTTCTTGTTGAGCAAAAGGAGGTGGCATTTCTTGACACCGCTTCCTATAACTAAATTGACAGCCGACCAACCGATTTGTTATGACCTATAAGGTCGAATGAGCAGTTAACCTTTATGCTTTCGCGCATCTCGTACGCGACAGGCTCACTGAGTGAGCAAGGCGCGCTCCCACGACGATGTTGTAGTTTCCTAGTAAAAATTGGATTTTTATCGTCATTAAAGGAAGGTCTAACGTTAGTAAGTGGTGAAATTAGAAGAGATTTCAATAAAGCGATCGGTAATGCAATAGCAATGCCAAATTTTCTTTTTAGGCACCTCATTTCTCAAAGGAAAAGCAAATGCTTACAAAAAGGTCGTATCTTGGACTGTTATTGAAAATCCGTCCTTATCTGATTTATACTGCAGTCATAGTTATCTTTTGTCTATCATGTCGACAACAATTCAGCTTAGTACGTATCCGCAAATGAAAAAATTGTCAAATGATCAATTGTAGTGCCTTTTGTGCTTTAGAAATTGAGTATTACGGTGTAGATCTTATGGTTTCGATATCGTCTCATTTCACACATTACCAAAAAGTGATCATGGTGATTAATAATTTAAAGCAATGAATAGTTCAACAAAAATGAAGCTACGCGCTGCATTCGCTGTTACTTAGATAATTCTCAATGAATTTTGATAATTAACTGGGAACTTCAGGAGTTGGAACCATTATAGAATTATGGAACACATTCACTGGGTATCTTTTTCTCTTACGCCAAGAAATTTTATGCAAGACAAGATGCCCAAAAAAGTTGAAAAAGTGTTTATTGAAAATATATCCATTTCCTAACGAGGTCACTTTACCATTCAGAAATGTGGATTGCTAAAACGTGGGGCTTCTTTCTTGTTAAGAAAATCTTTGAAAAATTGCATCGATAAAATGCATCTTTTTATAACGACGAATTGCCTCAATCAGCTAAGCTTTACTATATCACAATTCAAAAATTGATGGTGAGCAAAAGCACGGCCTCAGGTGGAAATCGAATCCACACTTCATCCATACCGGGAACGCGTGCTTTACTATTACACTACTGAGGCACATTTACCGACCACTCATTCTTCAACATCTCCATGTTAGCTATCAGCCACCAACCTTCAACAGGTTTGGTCGGGTATGCGATTTCGTTTTATAAACTCAGTTGAGCTGACACCCATTATTAGATCTAATACTCCGAGATTCTAGTATTTCTTCTGCTTTTTTCGCAGTGTTGTGATGTTACAATTATACCTTAGAGAATTGAAGGATGAGCAAAATACGGCCTCAGGCGGGGATCGAATTCCGTTTCATCCATAGCGGTGATGCGTGCTACCACTACACCACTGAGGTACAATCACACCACCACTCAACTCATTCGTCAATATCTCAATGTTAGATGTTAGAGTACGCGTCCTGACCAAACCTGTTGGAGGTTGGTGGCTGATTGGAAACATAGAGATGTTGAAGAATAAGTGGTTGGGCAAATGCGTCTCGATGGTGTAGTGGTAGAGCACGCGTCCTCGGTGTGGAAGAAACGCGGGTTCGATTCCCGCTTGAGGCCATGTTTTTGTTCACCAATCGATTCTCTTAGGTATATATGTAATATCATAACACTGCGAAAAAAGCAGGTAGAACACTAGAATTTATGAGTATTCAAAAATTCACTGTGAAGTTCATACAATATGTTTTATAGCTCCTAAGGTGAGAGGTATTTTTTCCTCGTTGATACTGTACACCAAAGGTATCTCTACATAGAAATAAGTTTTGCTTAGAATCAAAATTATACTATACATGTACTACCAATCTTTTGTGATATTGGAGCAACGTGTTTACATACTTCGCAAGCCAAAGGCTGTCTTCGTTCCGTTATTAGGACTTTATGAGAGTCCATTCGTATACCAAACTTATTTTTAAATTTGAGGCTTCTCAGGCCATTGAATTACTAAATATGCATAAATAAACTAAATAAAGATGTCAGACACCGGCTGAAGATTTGTTCCTTTTTGAGAGGATGGGTATTGATGAATTAATTTTAGTGAAAAGGTAGATCATCGAGGATACACCTCAGTACCTTCGTACGCCCATGTCTCCCCGCTTATACACAGTGATAGAATGTTATAATTTGAAATCAAGGAGTTGGTTAGAATTCATGCTACTGATTTCCGCTTCAATGAGAATTTGTCGATTAAATAAAGAGAAATCACTTCACTAACCCCCTTTTTTCATTTCTTCCGTCATCAACATCTAGTAAAATGACATAGAGGAATAATTGACTGAAACATTAAATTAATTTCATTCCATTTCGTCTAAAGGAATCCTATTCAATGGCTAACAGGTTGTAAAAGGTTGTACCAATTTTCAAAGTGCATAAAAAAACTTCTTTGTGCTCTAGTTAAGCTCAAACAAAAGACAAATTCACGGTCGGTGGTTTTCATTCACACCGTGATTGGACGACAATCAAACTCTTTAGCCAAATTCCGATAGCTCATCTATGGATCTTTTTCAATTGGATTGATGACTGCTTGGCAAGCTACTTTTCGTGGAGGTCCCGCTTTTGATTTGTGAGTCAATTGGTCTCCTTCTTCAAGGAATGTCGTGAACCAACGCTGAGCTGTACGAACATCGCAAATTTCGTCACCATACGCCTTGCTGATTTCTCGATGAGCTTCGGAAGCGTTGACACCAAATTTATAGTGGAAGTCGAACAGCAGACGAATTTTTCCTTGGGTTGTTCCATTCCGAAAGTTGTGTAGATTGATGATATATCGTCCGACGTGGAAGAAAACGAACTTTTTAATGAGCTCGGATTCGTGCAAAATATGTATGTAAAAGTCATTTCTTCGAGCAATACGACAGAACTCTTCCACAACTTATTGATATAATTTTTTTCGCTTTTTACTTCATATCCATACGTTTGTAGTCTCTATTGGGATCCTGTAACTGACATTTTAATTAAATGTCAGCTGCATAGTGAAAACAATTGTGCCACCTGACTCATAGCACGGTATCAATTAACTCAGGCAAGACTAGATCTCATTGTCTCTCTTTTGATGCGTTTTTCTCTAACTTTGGAGAAGGAGAAAAATGGTGTATTAAAAGTAATACTGTGATAGTCTGAAGAAATTTTTTTCTAATTTAAATTGGTATCTGTATCTAGTTAATGCAGTTCTTGAGTCACTATTAGAAATGTTCTCTTTGAAACTATTGGAAAGAATGTTCTGAGCAGTTGTAAAAACTTGAAAGTTTTCTAACAAAAACAATAACAACTATTTTTCAAAGTAAAGCTCATCGTTTTCTACGACTTTCTGCAATCGGTCGATTTCCCCTTCAGTTTTTGATTTCATCGACAGCAGGCCGCTATAAAAGACCCTTTCTCAAATAGTGACGTTATAAACACGAACTTCGATTGTATTGGTGGACATAGTGGAGGCCAGTAATAAAGTGAAAACAAAGGTGAATAATATCTAGGTTTTCAGTGGGAAAATCCTACATGAAAAGTGTATTTTTCTCAGGATATGCATGGAAGTTATCTCATAGTTACTACAGTGCCCGAGAACACTTTTTCCAACCTAGTATTTGATGAAAAATATCCATCAAATCTGTATACATGTCGTTTAAAAATGTTCTAGATAATAGATTCTATCATTTACTTTACTATATGGCTAGGAAACTGGTAAAAAGCTAATGGTATGATATTTCCCACTTCGACTACAGAATCAAAATTTCATCGTGATGTTGAATAGGCAAAACAGATTATATAGTAAAATTGTAGCTGCATATCTATTGAAGACCACTGAAAGAACAGAGATCATAGTGTATTTTCATTATCATTCAATTCTAATACGTTTCGGACTGCAGAGGCTTTTTTTATGTTCCACCCAGTGGAATACGAGCAATATGTTTGAGCACCGAGCCAACGGCTATATTAGGTCGCGACAGCTGCAGCTATGACCACGCACGAATTAGTGTTAGCCAAAAAGCCACTTTTTCTCGGACTAAATGTTTCTAATACGTTGAAAACGACGTTGAAATCTTGCGCGGCAGTTGCAATGGCGTTGTGGTAGTTTTCTAATAAAATGTGGATTTTTATCGTCATAAAGGGAATTTCATTTCCAATAAATGGTGAAATATGGTAGAGGAATCACCGATAAAGCTATCTGTGGCAAAAACAATGGCGATACTTTATCCTAAGATCTCGAATCTCAAGGGAAAGGGCAGATACTCACTAAAACGGACGTTTGCTTACATAACGTTAGCTTTTTTTGTTACAAAAGGAAAACAAAAGTCATTTCACAAAGTGAACTTAGCGGAAGAATAGGCATCTTGCAAGCTATCAAAAGACTAAAAAACATGTATGAAAAAGAAAGAAGCGAAATTATATAACAGTTGGGAATATGTTCCCTTTCACAGCAATGCTCTTTCACCGTTGAAACCAAGATTATTCAATACATGGGCATTCTTCTAACTGTAAAGTTTTTATAGAGGTCTCTTCTGCTATATTCCTCCACTTAATCACGATATTATCTCCTCCTTGCCTTAGATTACCGAACAAATTCCCAAATTTCCATTGCAAGGCGTGATCATAAAAACTTGCGCCGCGCCGCGTCGCCGCATACACGGAGTGCGGCGTGAGCTAATAGCAGCTCAAATCGCTGTTATATAATGATCTGGCGACCTTTTCAACTTTTTTCGATGAAATGAACTCTTGAATTCGTCGCATCTATATACTGTTAAAAGTCAATGTGACGTAATGGCTAGAGGTGCTCTGCGTCGCACACGAGGTCAATGGTTTGATCTGGCGCTCATTGAAACAACCAAACCTCCGCTGTCGGTAAATTCGTATCAGACTGGTCTCGGATTTGTTTGGGAGGATAAGCACCACTGACTCCATACAGCGGGTGGCCACGGCCGGCCATTGCAAAGGTCAGATATGCATTAAATCACCTCAAACGAAGGTAAAAATTGGAAAGGAATGCATGGCCCATTCCTCAGAGATTGATCAAAGCCGAGAGCTTTATTGTTTTATCACTTATATACTGTTTACCATGCGGTATGATCATCAATCA
Source organism: Parelaphostrongylus tenuis (assembly GCA_019055375.1). Lineage (NCBI taxonomy): Eukaryota > Metazoa > Nematoda > Chromadorea > Rhabditida > Metastrongylidae > Parelaphostrongylus > Parelaphostrongylus tenuis. The sequence continues at coordinate 193,162 of JAHQIW010002451.1, forward strand.
CATAACAACATTTCTATTAGCATTTGGTTTATTATTACTAGGTTGAGAAAAAAATCTCGGGCTCCAAATGCACTGAAACGAACTGCAGAAAATTCTGCGCTCTCTTTCAGAGCAGGTCACTGTGGAAAATCCATATCTTACAGTTACCTGCCTTATTTGTGAGCGGCTGAATCATGCATTTATCATATCAACACAAGGAGGAACCGATTGTGATAGGAAAATATCAGATTTTTTCCCATACTAATGGTGCGCTGTCAAATTTGATGTCGCTCAGGCTACTCAAATCTTACGGCCTATGTGGATTATAACATGATGAATTGTGGTTTCTGATAATGGTATAAATGGTTAATAAAATGTGAGTTTTCTCAATAATGAGATGAGTTATTCCAACTTCAATTTCAAGCCATTAGTGAAGAAATAAGAGAGTATAGATTTAAATCCGCAACTCGATAAAACACATCAATGACCAATTAACTATGACCACCACTTCTTGGGCACTATTTGCCATTTTTTTGGCACCACCTATAATAGTTGAGTGAAAAATCAAGGGAAACTCATAAAGTCTCGTTTCCATGCGCAAGATAATAGCAGAAGTAACAATAACCAATGTTCAAAGTATAGACCACTATTGTTCACGACTTTCTGCCAACGTTCTGCAAGATTGCGGAGAAAGTCAAATTGGTGAAACTTGTTGAAAACGGTCCGTCCGCGAAACACCTAGTTCTCCAGCATTACGACTGCTCGATGAACTGCTCACCATCCAAAACGGCTTGGAAGTCATTTTCATCTAAAAAAGATGGCTGGTCAGAACGAAGCACGTCTTCGAGGGCAAATCTGCCTACTTTGAATCGCTTGAACTATGTACCCCACAGCTGATTTTGTCGCCATACCAGCACCTTCACTCTCATAGTTCTCATCGACGTCCTCATAAACTAGATAAATATATACAACGCTATCATTAGAAAACGACAGAAATTGGTCAAAAAATGGAACTTTCAAAAATATACCACAACTTTTCGTACATCCTAATAGCTCCTTGCAAGCTGTGGTGTTGTGTTTCCGGCGTAGAGTTTCTGCACCCAAATGTTTCGTGGTAATCTTCAACCTTATAGCTATTTAAAAAAAGAATAGCTTGAAAGAAACTATGTTTCTCAGTATTTTCGATAGCGACGTGTCTTCTAAGCGCTTCTAAAGTGGCAGGATTTGTAGCTTTTGATGAATTCATGGCTTAGTTGTTTCAAAAGTCCTTGTCTATTGTCCTTTTTGCTATAAGACGTTCATGGGTAAAGGTGAAAGCAGTCTAATCTTATTTCATTTTTTTGACGATTACCAGTTTCTACATGACTAATCAACCCATTAGAATCAGTATGTGCTTAGCAATTGGTATTCACTTAAGACGCTACGAACTAATTGCTTAGGATTGTGGCTCTCTTCTGCGGCTCACAAAATAGAAGAGGGGCTTTAGAAAGCTTAAGAGATTTCAAAAACGGTTTTGAAGAGTCATTTCTATCATTTTCTGCAGCGACGGGCATCAAAAAGTTAATGTCGCAGTACACTGATGCAATGTAGAGATGATGGCCTCTGTCTGGCCCGGGAAAGGCTTTTGTTCCAAACTTCTCTGATACTCAAGTATCCGTAACAGCTTACTGACTATGGCGTCTGTGCTCTTAGAATCTGTCTTCGTCTTAAAACAAACGCCACAGTTTTGGCCTTAAATCAGTGATTTATGTAAATCTGAAAAAGCGTGCGTTATCTGGCGAGTATCGCAGTTAAAATTCGTGACGAAAGGGAACTCTATGGACTTATTCCAAATTTTTTATTTCATTAACAATGTCATTCCAACTGTTTGGTAAGCAGATTTCTTCATTATCATTTGGATCAACATGTCATTTGGTCTGGTAATGGTCTCTTGTACAGACCGATTCACGTGTTTCTATCTTACAGTCTCGTCAGTCGGGCAAAACGCGTCCGTCTTTCAATCTTTTTAGCCAATCCTCTCGGAAGTCCTTACTCTCCTTACAGAGAGGTATTGATGAAGAACGAATTACTTGTGAGTCGAGTGAAATTATCACCAAAATTACAGTGTTGTACACTCGATTGCTCTTTGGCTGGTACTTTTTTCATATTAAAGATAATTCAAAGGGATGTATGATAAGCAATATTTTCTTTCATTTTTACAGGCTCGTATTTGGCTTTTTTATGAGTTATTTGCCTATTATTCACTCTTATTGGCTAATTCTCACCAAATACTGCTTGGATTTAGCAGGACTATGGAAACAGCAGTTTAAAAGGTGCGCGTTTTCTAGCTTTCTGTTCAAAGCCTTTTGTTCTCAATTATACAAGAATTATGGACCGTTTGCTCATGTATTGCTTCCAGAATGTTCGATAGGGCTTTTGTTTTGTTATATGAGCAATAGCCACAGTAATTAGTGCTCATTAAATGCAAAATAGGATTCATGAAAATGGTGAATGGTAAAAAGTGTACCGAAAACTGGTAAATTATGTTGCAGTCCAATAATTTGCTCTCCGTATTAACGACATATAAAACATTAGGAAGGCATACTCATATCAGTACCTTAGCAATATCCTTGCACAATGGCAAAATAAACATATAAACAAAAATAAATAAAGTTAATAAAAGAGAAACTCACTGAAAATCAGAGGAAAGAGGCAGCAACGTAGATAATGAAGTTCTATTAGTTTCATCGTCTTGATCCCTAAGAATATCACCCACTTTTCTTGTGTAAATTTTCATAACAGTTATTAACTGCCTGAGTAACATATTTCGAGAACAGTAGATGTTAATAATAAAAGTCTCCTATTTTTCGGTGAAACGCCGTCATTGCTGGATTGTATGTCATACATATCCAGTTTCCAGGCAATAGATGTTTTCATATGTTATATCTATCGATTATAATTCAGCGCTTTGAATTTTTTTCTAAGTCAAGTGGTATCTTTGTTAACAACGCTCTTTGCTGATATGAAAATGGGAGTTATTTGAATAACGGAATTTAAGACAAAAAAGGCTGCTGAGTACTGCCTAACCTTTTCGATACGACAGGCCTACTGCACTGGTCCCTCTCAGTAGTGCTGAGTGGTCAGTGATGCGACCATCGGACGAAGGTTGCTGGTTCGATCCCACCATCTTCACGCTCCACAGCAGGTTTTTTGGTGCGGACTAGTATACGAGATTCTTCCACAACGTAATCATCATAGAGAAAAAGCTCAGTTGTCTAAAATTTCACTATTTTTGAAACAACGTAAATCGTGGGGGTGACAACGCATATACAACTTCTTTTGTATTTCCTTTGATGATGTTGTAGAAATCGGACTTAATAACACAATTCCTACAGTTTCTTTTCCGTTTGGTAGCATAACTAGAATATTAAGCCTATCTCTTACGTTGAGCAAGAAGTTTTCATAACGATGTTAATAATCATTTGAAAGCTTGAATTTTAAGCTAGTCCTGTACGTGGTCGGCTTTTTGAAAAAACCCTCCTATAACGCTGAAAAATTCAAAATAAAATTATGTTTCACATTGACCGCACATTCAACTATTTCTTCGTTGGTAACAGGAGAAGCACATGAACGTGTAGAGAAAATTTTCTAGTATCAAAGTCAGATATTCAACCTGGAGTTTGTTCCAGAGCAGAGAAACAAGTAAATACCGAGTGAACAATTGAGAAATATGGAGCACTTACTGATTTTCTCGAGAATGTTTGTGGTTTTTTCGCACACATTCTCCCGTGACGCATAAGTGTTTGATTTTTCTATGCGTATATAACCTAGAAATAAATCATAAAAATTAACAAAGTCTATGTATCCAAGCGGTGAAAGTGAAGAACGGTAAGGTGGGGAAGCAGTTAGGCTGGGCAGGTAAACCAGCGTCTTTCATTACATATGAGCTATGTATGTTTCAGAAGCACATGAGCGTATAGGGGAAACCGCGACATATCAAAGTAAAACGAGGAACCGAAACTTTTTTCAAGATGAGGAAAAAACCTCAATTAATGAAAATGGCGCCGCTCCGCTACTGCTCCGAGCGCAGCAATTTCTGTTGTTGTCTCGAACGGGTTAATATGTGAACAACTTGTGTGAAATCTTCTTGATGGCTCACTTCTTTAAATACAGTGTATTTCTCGGAGGATCGCTATTTCGGGTCCATCGCTGCTTAATAGACTCGTTTGCGACGATGTATTTTGTTGCTTATCCAAGACATAGATATCGGTTTTTGCTCTCATCCCTACTATTGCGATCTCCTCTCCATTGGCTATCGATTAATCTATATAGTGATACAAAAAGCTTATGAATCGGTTGTAATTCTTCCTACGTGATTAGTACACCACCGCTGATATATCCCCTCGTACTTGAACGTCATTTAACTTTTCGAGATTTCCAGTACATAAACTCTATACTCTTGCGTTATATTGAAACATTACTGATAAGCTGAATTTCATAGGAGAAAATTCGTCCACATTGTCAACCTATGTTTAACTCATCGTGGTAGAAATAATTGCACGCTCAATCATCCACTTCAGTTTGTTTGTCATTGAAACCTGTTTATATCTCATGGCTTGTCGTTTAGCCGACTATGCAAAACAACTATATCGATCTTGAATAATTTACCCCATCCTGGTCATAGTTAAGAAAGGCTGAGAAAATCATGCACATTAAAACACAATGCAATAAGGCGATATTTTCATTAATTTTTTTAAGTTTGAGTTTTTTTTTTGAATCTAAAGACCAAAATATTGACTAAAGGGCTCTCCAGGCAAACTATAAGAGAGAAGTATTTGTCCTTTTGTCTAAATATTTTACTGGCCTCACCATAGGTTCTAACCTTAACGCTTCATAAGCTCACAGTATCTTAATATAGGACCAAAAAACCACTTCAAGTCGCTTGAAGTAGGTTTTATGAGTTTTGGGTAATTAATTTTGAAGTGATGGTTTCTATAAGAGCTCATCACAAATTGAATTGATGAAATTTTGAGTTCGATCATGACAATTACTTCCAAATGATGATGATAAATTACGAAGTAATTAAGTTTCCGGAGTAAGGGAAAGAAAATGAAATTGACTTTGTCCTTAGTTGTTTTTCATTTGCAATATGAAGCCCGATTTGTTAACTCGACACGAGTTTCTACTATTCTAGAAATTACTTGTATGAGGTGGACGAGACTGGGTATGAAGATGCGTGCTTATACTGTACTAATATCTCTATACTGATCTTAAAGTTATACTTGTTGGAAGTACTTATTTCAAAGTGCTGAAGTGGCAGAGCACTTTCCTAATGAAATTATGTGGTATTCACGCCCCTTATCTACATAAAAAACAATCCAGTGCAATAATATTCAAATTATAAACAATTGCAATATTTCTTAAAAATGCACTCAAAAGGTGTCTTGTAAGCTTTCCGGTATAATCGAGTGCCTAGAGCAAACTATGCCTTCCATTTATCTTAGATCGAAAAATTGGTAGCAATCTTCTGTGGAAAGATAAAAACACTAATTCAATTGGATGACACTACTCAAGCCGAATACGCATTCAATGCTTCTGTAATGCTGCGAATTGAATTGACTGCCAAGACGCTTCCCGACGGGTTTCATTAAAACAGAATGTCGTTGTTCTTTATCTTTCATAATCCATTATGTTATCCTGAAGGTAAACACTGCTCACTCTTTCGGCTCTCATTTGCTCACCATCTATCCCTAATTGCAGTAATATTGATCACATAGTAGTGCGCTTTATAATCTGCTTCATTTCAACTTCATTGCAGTAAACCATCTTTCAGCTAATTTCGGCACTAATACTAAAGTCATTCTTCTCCACAAACCGTTCCTCCAGATCAGACAGAGACGTTGTTAAGCTGTGTATTTATTTCCTAAAGGCTTCCAAACATTTCGGCGATTTTGTCATTATCAAAGGTTTTTTTTTACGTTGTCAGCACTTGACTGTATGCATCGCTACATACACGATCCTGTCGAAACGGCATATGAGTGTTTTGACATTCTAAACAAAAAAGTGCCAGACGATCAAAAAGCGGTTCTGAAGGAAAATAAGAAACAGTTCGTTGAAAGGAAAAAATTTTATCACGATCTCTTATCAACCGTCAAATACCCTTCGACTGTATGGACTATTTCACGCACTAGTTGATGTTATAAAATAAAATCTTTACCCCGTAAAAAAGCGGATTTGAAGTCGTTAGATCTGATAGAATGACAGCACAGAAATTTGATTTCACGTTTACTAGTATTTTGAGAAAATACTGAATACGATCTGAAAACTGTCTCAATAGCATACTGCTTTTAACCTTGGCAATTTGTAATGAAATTTTCGTCGATAATAATCCCCATCTCACTAGCTACGTCGCTAGATTTATTATCGACAAATTTCATTATAGCCGCGAGTATCCGCTGACGACAAAATATATTATTCTTAACTTTAATGCTTTTCTGAGTAGCCTTTTTTCGGAGTTCTCATCAAGTATTCAATCACGTTGACCACAGACATTCAAATAATTGGTCATATTGGATGGTGAGAGGAAATTGAAATGGCGTGTTGCAAAATTAGCTGAGCACAACAAACAAATGCTTAACTGGCTTTGCTGCTGATCGTTATTGCTATACTTAGCACAATTAAAGCAATTTAGCATTCGTGAACAGATAAGCTTTTCATTCAAATGACTGTTATTTCGTGATAATGATTAATCCTGTTTCGAATACCAACCTTTCATTATAATCTCTTTCGATTAACAAGCTTTCAATAACTACTTTAATATAAAATAATTCTCCTCAGAACCTAGACGTTTTTTGATTTTGAGAAAATAGTAGAATGAATATGTACAAACTGCTTTATTTACTTCCTATTGTATGAGTAGTCGTTTTCATGTAATTTATATATATATATATATATATATATTTGCAATTTTTTTCGTGATATTAACAAACTTACTGAGGCACAGTCCTTATCACAGTCAACATTTTGGATTTTTATTCACATTGGAGTAACTTTATATGCTTAATATATTCAGTGATGAAAGTCTTATGATCAACATCTCTATCGCTAATCCGATAGATTAGATTCATGATGTTTAGTTTATTCGAAGGAAATGGGATATCATGTTAGCAAAAGGTCTTAAGCTATTTATGGATGTTATTAAAACACATAAAAGTAATTTCCATTCTTATCGTTTGAAAAACTATGTTTTTTTATAAATTATTAATCAATCATTATTTTATTTGCAATATTATACTTTTTTCTCAGCAGATAATGTTTTGTAGTTGTTTTTGTTCATTTCTAATCATTCTGAAATTCAAAATTTACGTGTAAATCTAAGTAAGCACAGAATAATAAAATCCTTTGACAAGCTGGAAATCATTTTACAGAGATGCTAAGTGAAATAGTGCCTACAGTAATACTTTTTCCAGTACTTTCAACCTTTTTGAACTAAATTGCAATTTTTATTGCAACTTTTTTAGTCACTTCAGTTTCATTTTGACGAAAGTTTGACATTTTCTGAAATAAAATTACCCCCTTCCGTCAAAATAGCACTCTGTTGACAGTTGAAATCAGCTTAAAGAGCAATACCAAGTATTTTTCACTTTTTTCCATCACTGCCCAATTCTTATTCCAACGACATGTTATCGTGTGAAGTATAACAACCTATGGTGGCTACGAACACTCGAATACCACGACAGCAATCTCAGGTTCGAAGCCAGGTTTCGAGTTTTGTGCGTATCTCGACACTTCATGGTGATATCAAATGATTCTCTCTTCTTTTTCAAGTAATTTTATGCATAATCTGTTATGATTCCAGCAATCGATAAGAACAGCATATTGTTTATTCACGCTAGCTGTCATGTTCAGTGTTGGATAGCTAATAGTTTTCCTTTTTTCCTATTGTTCACCTACATTGCCTCAGTATGGCTTGCTAGTCATTCCAATTATGACAATGTCAGAACTCTTAGTTGTTGGCAGAATTTTCAAAGCCACTTTCTTTCTACAAGTTTTATATGAAAACGAAAAAGCTTCTCTTAACGATCACTGTCTTGACTTCACTGACTTTAATCATTCAGTCTTCGCTTATTAGATCTGCCTGAATGTTTTGCTATATGTGCCGTTTGTCGACGTTTATCCTTGCGTTAATCTTCTGCTTCACATTCGCCTCTGCTTCTCTAATGCCCTCAACATGTACTTGTAGTCGAGCTTACTCCTATGACGCCGCCCATATTTCCGAGTATCCTCCACATCTGTGACTGTTCCATTTCAAGAACTATGAGGGGGCGTCGTTTCCATGACTCCGACAGTGCGTACGTATGTGTGTGTGTTGTGTTATGTGTGTGTTGTGTATGGGTATATATATATATATATATATAATATATATATATATACTCTGTTGTGTATGTGTATATGTGTTTGCGCGTCTTTTCCTTCAAACAAAGATACATTGATAGACAGACGCCAACGTATTAAAAGTCTCTGAAGATAAATACAAACATTCTCTGGATTTTTGGAAGATCATTTATACTTCCAACTCCGGTGTTAAATATAAAGTCACAACAATCTGACTTCTACGTGCGTCATTGTTCAAATCAAAAGAAAAAGGATGGGAATTTCGACGTTGGGGTACTTTTCAAGTCCAAGTGTTTATAATAGGTGTTAGGTGAGCTTTATAAATAATACAACAAAAATCAACGCAATTCTTTTCTGTTCTAATAATCTGAAGTGTTCTAATGGACCGATGTGATGATGACAAATGACAAATGGAAAGGACATGTCTTGCATTAGTGACACTTTTCGAATGCATTTGTATTGAAACTCAGCTGGTGATTCCACAGTAAATCATGTTTTTTTACTCTATACTCTCTAATTTGGTTCGAATTTCTTTCGTAGTAGCGGATGAATATGCTGTATGAGGTTTTGATTTGTATTTACTGCGTATTGACTAAATTTGTCTACAATTTTTTTGTCTCCATGTGAAATTGTTGCTTCGTTCTGTTTTCAGAATCATTTTCTATCAATGTATTCCATTGCCACATAATGGGTAAGACAAGCAGCAAACTAAAACAAGAACAACTAAAATCACTAGCACAGCAGACATATTGTAAGTTTCAGTAAATGTAATTATATAAAATTGAATGAGCGGAAACAGAATACAACGGGAGTCTAGTTTGCTTCTGAAGAATCCAATCATTGACAAAATTTCTCTAATATCAGAAATTTTTATTAGTTCGTTGAATACTCATGCACTATTTAGCCGTCTATGAACAAAGCAGAAGTAGAGTATCGGATTTCTTCCCACTCTATTATGATAGTGCTCACTGAAACGAATAGAGTAGACAAGAAAACAATGTACAAGTGGCAAATATAGAAAATACTTCTTGGGTGAAAGGGAAAGGGAGATTCAATTTATCCGGACGCCTTTATAATGACATAACCTTGAAATACGACGATAAGAGAATGCTTTCAGGCAACAGCAAATAGAAGAGATTACCCAATTGGTAGTAGATTTAAGATGCACATTTATGAGGTATTCATAAGACGAGAAACCCATAACGACCTCATAAATACTGCCGAATACTTTAGCGGAGAAGACGGGTACTAGGACTGAGAATTGATTCAACGATGAACGTGAAAGTTGACGGAAATCCAATTAAGCCTCATAATCCACTAATTGTAATCATTCTTCTACTCATAATAATTCCATCATCGATGATTCATCAGTCACATAGATTATCCTATGCGTATTGTTTCATTCAAGTACGTGCTTTACTGAAGATTTTTTTCTACGCGCAACTTTAGACCTACATATGTCATCTCATAGTGAACTTAGAAGGTCTTATTTGCATCTAGAGATCTTTTCCAACCAATAAGCAGTATAAGCCTGCAAGTCTATGGACGGTACCGCGATGTCTCTATTGTTCCTTTGTTGTCGGAATTCTTACTCTGAAGACGCAACTGGTTCAATAAATGCGATCTCTTTCGGTAAAAAATGATGTCTATCAAAAGAAATGATTGTTACTCTCATGTCGAAATTCCAAACTGTAACTCAATTCCAAATGTAAAAGTGACTTTTGGAGTATTAAACAGCGCCTAGAATTATGAAATCAAGTGGTTCTCTATTTTGAGCGAGGTTAATTTTTCATAGCGTGTTAACGACACGCCGATGACCTCGCCTTTAGAGGTAGTTGAGCGGTGGGTTTTGAAGAATAGATGGGCATTTGAATGAAATTTCGCAAAAGAATGCCACTAAATATAGGAGGTGTTACGCGAATAACTGGATATACTTTGGTATAATATGTCGTATGGAGTCGGCGAGATCGCTAAACGTTAGCCTCGAATTTGAATGGAGAAATACCAGTCTCGGGCAATTTGATTTAAAAAGGAGATAGTTCATAAAATAATCCCAACATTTATGCCAAGGTTCAGTGAAAGTCGGGCTTGTCAATTGATAATCTTTGTGTAGCCAGCTTGTCAATGATATTATTCCTTTTGAGTGGGAAGAAACTGTGGAAACAACTTTCCGCGTCGTAGCGATGACGCCTATCTATTTAGCTGTTGAATTGTTTTCATTTAGTTCTTCATTCAGTTTAGTTGATTGGATAACAGAATTTTTTCGTTTGCATTTTCAGCGAACTTAATAATGCTTCTTTCATAATTTCTTCACAGATTGTGACTTTCTAGAATTATACTTAATTAATGAGCATATAGACGGACGATTCTTTGAGCTTTTTCTTAAGTGATAAACATGTCATAGCGTATTTATTCTACATTGTTTCATTTCTATGAGATTTTTAATCAGTCCATATGATATTTCATCTTCTCTTTATTCTCTTCCAATCATTTTGAACAAGTGCTTGGATTTTCAAGAATGTGCAGTCATATCTGCTTTACCAAAAAGGAGTACACAGCGTGACCAAGTCATCTAGGTGTCACGAAACGCTGAACAGGATTAACCAATTCTGCGGCGCGTTCTAGGAATTGACACAGATGGCATAAAATCAGTGAATTTGTTCCTTCTTTCTAGTTTTTGCCCGGACAACTTCCAAGCGAAAAAAATCCATGGTCTAAATCTCCCACCTCCAGAGGTCACTCATTCTTTGAAACAATCTTAAGAATTTAATTCTGAATTGACTGGTGGGTAATAATTGTAACTTTTCGTCACATTGGCAAGCGCTCAAATTTATTATGAAATACAATTTGAGCTTCCCTGTTTCTAAGGAAAGAGTACTTCTTGACAATAGCACCGTGGTAGAGTTGGTTATTGCTTTTTGTAACTTTGATAGTTTTATTATCGGTAATCAGATGGATTTCTTATCTGCACTGATTCCATTTCAGATTTTCTTCCCTTTGCCAAGCAATAACTTAGTGGCACCTTTTTTTTTTGAAACCCTTCAGCCTACCACTAGTCAACTAACAATTACACTAAGATTGTAACCGACTTGAGCTGTAAAAATTTTCTCATCTAATTCGAACATTTTCCACAGCACAAGTTTTGATTATTCCCGGCGAACACTTGCATTTCCTCTATATTCGACATAATAGCATCTGTTAACTTTCAGCCGACGGTAGGTGCAGAGTATAAGTTTTATTTTGACGATTGACCAGATTTATTTGCAACTTACTCCAGAATTCCTAGCACTGTTGTCAAAGATACGCCTCCTTCCCACTAATTTTCTTCTTGATAACTGCATCGGACCCCCCATTTTCGCCTTCCAGAAGCATTTTTTTTCGTCTTGCCACAGCTCAATGACCGTTCGCAGACAGACTGCCCTTGTTCTTAGTAGACACAGTATCTTGGCGATGTAGACAACTTTCTAAAGACAAGCTCAAATAACATTTAGGGTCTGATCGAGCTAATTTCCACTCACATATGCACAAAAATATCTGCTACCTTCAATTTTGGACTAGTATGATCTCAACTCAAAATGAGCTTTATACAGTGTGAGAAAATTTCACAAACGGCAAATCTGAGCTAAGCATTAAATCTTTTCGGTTCTTTTTTGTTATCGGGAGGGAATGAAGAGTGACATGTTTTCGCTAAACAAAAACTTCTCATTAGAGTGTTGGTAATCGGTCGAAAGCTTAAACCTCGAGAAACTGTTGTGCATGCTCGTTTCTTGAAAGGAATTTTTGTAGCGCTATAGAATTCAAGATAAATCCCTGTTTTACACCTGCCACGCGCTTTTATTCTTATGACGTTAATATTTTCTGAAATGACGAAGAGCATATGAGCATTCAGAAGACATCTTCGAGTATAAGAGTCGTACGTTACGTTTACAGTTTTTTCCGTAACGTGGAGAAAAATTCTAAATTGAACAATAAAAATGCAGTCCACATGTGAGTCGTGCCTGCATAGTCTATCGATGGCACGTTATCGATCCACAGTCGACACATACTAAGCGAATGCACGGTGTCTGAGAAACTCAATCTTGTTTCTTCTGCTGCACTGCAATAAAACCGCCTTTTTAGAAAATAAGCATAATGTTGGAGTTGTTGAAACTTAGTTATCGAATGGCTACGTTTGATTCGAGAAAAGAGCTCTGTCCTGCTACGATACGCGTGTGTGAAGCACAAAACTTTCTTCTTGCTACAGTGCTCTGAATAGGCTTCCTGGAAAGCTAACATACTTTTGAGTTCCTCGAGATTCAAGCTATTGAACGATTACTAGCAGTTTATGAAATGAGTTTTGTTCAGCCAATTATGAGCGCAATATAAATAAAAGCGTGCGTCGGGTGTGAAACATAATTCTATTAGGTCTTCTCATAAGTTTTGGCACTAGAGCAATAAATACCAAATTTATTAGCTAGAAGTAAAAAGCAGAATTGCTTAACAGTGCTATACAAAGTATGCGTCATCATCCTGAACACATTTCTGCCATGTCTCAGGCAACAAATCAGCACCGCTTTGTGCATAATCATCTGAGCTTTCTTTTGACATCAAATTTATTCATACTTGCCGCATCACCATTTCATGGGATTATGACGAAGCTACAACGGATTGGAACGATGTTCGCCTGGACACAAATCCTTGAGCCTTCACACGCTTGGATTTTTGAAAGCAGTTGTATATCGCGTCCTAATTCGTACTCATAAAGCAGCAAATTGCGATAAAGGTCTTGTTGAGTGACCATGATTCGACAACCATGGACAAATTTGATACCAAAAGGAAACTCAAAGACTTCTGCACAAAACGGTAATGATTTGTTGCCTGGGAGTTAGCAGAAATGTGTTCAGGTTGATGGCACATACTTCAAATAAGGTTGTTGAGCTATTTTGATTGCTTCTGGTTGATAGATTTGATGTTTGCTACTCTAGCGCCAAAATTTATGAGAAGATCTAATACTCTGAACGCTGTAGCGCTATTATAAGCCCTCTTCAGAAAAGAAGCGCGAACGATGGTCTCTCAAGATTTAAGCTTTCAATGGTCACTTACACTTACGAAAAGTTCTTTTCTAGGGAAAATGTCTCATTTTTGATTTCCGCCGTTATAACAGACAAAAATCATCTTTTCTTACTTTACTATAATGAAATTCCCTATTTACTAGAGCGCAACAAATCTATTTTTCGGACTTTTCTTAACCGACGCTCGTATTTTGAAACGAAGGCATTGATCGAGCAGCATTTTCCACTGAAACACAGCTATATCTCCAAATGCATTAGTGACTTTGAAAACGCTCACTTCTAAGCAGCTTACAAAGTCAAAAAAAGATTTCAAAAAATTATGCCAACTCTTGCTTACATAATCCAGAAAGTAAGATCCTAAAGCCTGTCACGTTCTTCAGATCCTTGAGTATTCCACTTGTCAAGAATCAATCAATTATTCGTGAAAAGCCATTTTGAGACTCGGAGTACTGTGTACGGTTGAGAGAACTTCAAGAAAAAAACATTAAGGAGTAACACGACTTATAATTCGCACCTGCTTTCCAAGCATACTTTGTAATTCTCAAAGTAACCTTGTCATCTATAACAATATCAGATTTGTTTGTGGGGTTGAAAACTAATTCGATATTTGGAGAACCGATTTTACTCTAATCCCGATATTACCAAACAATAAAAGTGTCTTCAATAATTTAGCTGGTGCCAAAGGCTCATATGAAAATTTAATTTGACAAATTCTACGACCTGTCTGTCTTCTTCAGAGCTAATGATTTGAGTCGATTATCCACGATCGCTCTCTGTCGTTGTAATCTTCGATTTCGTTGTTGCTCGAGTTGAAATCTCATGGGTAGGGCACTATTCGAATGACCATGACGTCCTTATATACAGCTTTCATAGCATTATTGCGCTTGTTGTTAGCCTATAATGATGGAGATTTCTGCACGATAGCGTGTTCGTTGAAAAGCAAAATAATATCACGGTAAATCGGTGTCACCAACAACCGTTCTTTTACTAGCAATTTTCAAACCGTTTTAAAGCTAGATACTTCAGTGGGTTTTCAAAAGTCATCAAACGGCGTTTCAAGCACTAAGTCAGCTCTACAGTGGCTAATGGAGATGAACGCATGGCGAATCCGTCAGAGAATTGACGAACACCAAGTGTTTTATACTCTCAACCATTTGTGCTAAGCAACATAATATCTGTTAGTAAAGCGATTTCTGCAAGATAACATGTTCGTTCACCAACAACCGTTCTGTTACTAGTAACTTACAAACCAAAGCCAAATACTCCAGGGGGGCTTTAAAAGCCATCATACGGGTCTTTTAAGCACTCAATCACCTTTACAGTGGCTAGCCAACTGAGGCTTCGAGTTCTGCTCGTATCACAGCATTTCTGTGGTTGCATTTCAATAAATATTGTTGGCCACGAATTGGAAAATGAATCTCCAAAGTTGGAAAGCACGAATACTTTCAAACACGCATATATTTACTAGATCTTAGTAGTCATTCGATAGCGTATAACTTGTTGGTTTCAATACTATATTTGTTTGATGAGACGTTCGTTACTACGCCGTAGCAGCGGAAGTAAGGTCACGTTTCACCTTGGGAGTGCATTTTTGCTTGGCCTGAGTATATGGATGGCTTTTCAGTAGTGTTTTAGCACTTATGCAATGGCTTGAAAATCGGTGATTCTGAAGCTTGGCTTCGTTTTTGCAAAGGTCTTTATAAAGTGAAGAATTGTTACGCTTTGCACCCGATAATCTGTCTACAAAAGCATAAGAGCATCTAGAATGATTCGTTGATCTTCAGAATACAAAAAAAAAACTAAAAATTTTCTCCAAACCAAGAGAAAGTTCTCCAAATAAATAATGAAAATCACACGCCTGGGGAATCGCGTTTTGCGCTGCGATTGTGACTACCACCGAAAGAATACGATTTTCGCCACCTATCCCAAAATAGTTTTCTCTTTTTTGAAAATTCCAAAGTTCCAGTAGTGAACTTGTAGGAACGATATTCTTCTCCCGATCTATATGGAATAGCTTTTTAATTCAATTTAATATCGTCAATAAACCCGCTTCAAACTTCAAACAGCGGACCAATTACTCCGAGTGGGGAACGTAATTATCTTTTTGCTCTTTTAGCGCTCTATCAATGCCTCCAAACGCAAGGTCCAGAACCAAAATTGTTACTTTTATGCTAAGCAATAAGTATTGGAAGTTCACTGAAAATCTGAGCGCAAATAGGAGTTAGACACAATGCACACCAATGCTAAAACGAAACATTCTAGTGGCTGTAGCGTACTCAGAAAGCTATTTTCTTACGAAATAAACCAAGAAGAAGTCAGTGTAGCATTTTTGGTGCACTTGAACCTCAAATGGTTAATGTTATCAATCCGTTCTTTTGCGGCACTAATGAAATTCTTTAGAACGAATATCACTGCAATCTTCACAAAAGGAATCAATTCTAGTTTTCATACACGTATTGAGATAAACAGTAAATTAGGAGCTTCTCAAAAGCCTAAAAGGTAGAATAATGCATTAATATATAGCTTACTTTTAGTTACTGAAAAGGAGATCAAGCAATGGTATAAAGGCTTTGTGCGGGACTGTCCAAATGGTATGCTTACTGAAGCTGTAAGTTTACAACCTTCCTATTCTGGATTATTTATTTAGGAATAAGGGATAACAACTTCTAATGAGTCCTCAATGAACGACACCTCCTTTGCTCGAGGCCACATTGCTGGATGATTGATGTTTTAATAGAGCCAAGTAGTAAGTAGTAAAAGTCATTGGGTCGAAAAGAGACCATTGCAGTGCTACTGAGCTTCTTTCTTTTAGCCTTGTTCAACAATTTCATCTAATATTTACTGGTCGCTATGTTGATTGATTGGTCAAAGTTAGCATCCACGGACTGGATTTTTTTTTCCATCAGTGTACCAGTATGAGTCATAACTCGAGTGTCGTGTAGTGTCAATGCACACTGAAATTAGAGAAAAGGTGTTGAAGAGCTAAGAATAGATCATAATCAGGCAGTTGAAATGGACTGTATTATACAAGATCTATGGAACCATTCTCCAGCTACTGAAAACCGTCAAAGCCACATGCGGACAGCGGTTGTTGTAAAACAGAAAATTGTGCGCTCGGAACTCATTTCCAAAAATGGCTAAACCTCAAAATCTATTTTCATAAACGTACGGAGAGAACCTAGCTTTATTCAGCAACAAGCATTTCCCGTTTTTTAACGCTACTGCAGATAGTTCCCATAACGGCATGCCACGCAGTGGCAGAAACACGACACTAAGGTTTTGCGAAGCTGTAGGATCCGTATCAAAGTAACTCTCGCCCACAACAAGGACTATAGAAGGCGACAAAGGTGTTAGTAGAGCAGACCAACCAATTTTTGTTCATTACCGGTTCCGCTAACAACGCTTTCAACTACAGGGTCAACAGCTGCGATTGATGCTTCTTGCCATCAGCTGAGTTCGTGTCCAACAAATGGTGTGTAATCTATCGATAGTCAACTTCGTCGCATATAAATGATATTTGACGGCAGTTGAATAAGTACATCTACCAAAACTAGCATATTTGCTCCCATTTACTTATTTCATTGAGTTCGCATCTCGTTTTTGTTATCGAAGAAGGCGTTGACCTTGCTATGCCGAGTTCACAGGAAGTAAGCACCAGAATCGGCATGACGTGCTGTGAAAATGAACAACACCTTTGCCTAACGTACAGATAATGCTCATAGACACTCGTAGCAGTGTACTTCAACAGCCGAAGATAATCTTGGTAGGACATCTTCTCAATTTCTTGCCACCGCTTATCACTCTTCTTTGCAAGCCCGTGCCATTTTATTACTGAGCAGGGACGTTTCCTGAAATGTAAAAGTAAAATGCATTAATTTTGCAGTGATATCTTATGACACAGAAAACTAATAATTTCATACAATCGGAAGCCTTAACTGCATTAGGCAGTTTTTACAATCATTGTTTCCAAGCGCTGAATACCTTATTTGAATCCTGATTAATGACTATTCTTTCAGGGTTTTCAAAAGATCTACAAACAGTTTTTTCCGCAGGGTGATCCGTCAGACTTTGCCTCATTTGTTTTTAAAGTGTTCGACGAAAATAAGGTATGCGCATCTTTGATGAAATCATCGTAATTTCTGGCAGATTATTCATACATTATGCATATTTAGGACGGAGCCATCGAGTTTCACGAATTTATTCGGGCATTGTCAATTACGTCCCGAGGGAATCTTGACGAGAAATTACATTGTATGCATTGGAGTAATTTTCATCAAAAATTGTCCGATTTTCGATATAAAAAATCCTTCCCAACTGTTAAACTTTCATCTCCAAAGGGAATCAATCCCACTATCTACTGGATATTCAAGTTCATTACAAGGAAAAAACTGCATTTTGCATAAAGAAAAAGCTTTAATACAGTTGTGTCCCTCTTTCAGGGGCATTCAAGCTTTACGATCTCGACAATGATGGCTTCATAACACGTGATGAGATGCTCTCTATTGTCGATTCCATTTACAAGATGGTTGGCTCAAGTGTGAAAATTCCTGACGAGGAAAGTACACCGGAGAAAAGAGTCGATCGAATATTTCGTATGATGGACAAGGTATTTCGCTCAAATAACCAATGTTCTCTATGAATGAAACATCGAAATAATTCACTATTTTTACTGAAAGGCTTTGAAATCGCGTTAGATGTTTTTCAACACTGGTAACTACCCGTAAGGTTCTATCACATCGCTTTCCGTCATAATTTGAGTTCTGTCGATTTCTTAGATGTAGGCTGTAGAGATCTGGTAGTATGCTTGTTTTAGATTGAACATAAAATGTAATGCACAGAGTTTTCGATCTTTATAAGGTATCTAGGATCTGCCATGCACTTGACTAAATTCATAGAGTTGTGCAGGTCTTTCAATAGCTATCTGCCTCAGAAAACAACCTACGGACCTATTGATCTATAAACTCATTGTTTTTTTTGCTCGCTCTGGTCTGGCGTGATAGTTTTCTTTCCGACTATGACGTAGCTTGCGTTGATGCGAGATCGAACCAACGATAATTGGTGTGTCGCGAGACACTCGTAAGCACTGCGTTACACCAATATTTTTTGTTTGAGGTTGAGCTCATAATGATTTTTTAGAATAATGACGCACAATTAACTCTAGAGGAATTCAAAGAGGGCGCGAAAGCAGATCCATCAATTGTGCATGCATTATCGTTGTATGAGGGACTGTCATCATGACCGTACTCTACTGTATCATATTGTTGCCTTTACACTATCATTTGAATTCGCTCGTCCTAATTATCTTCTGAATTATGCATACACGTTACTGTTGTAAAATTGATTAAAAGAAGTACTGTTCATGGAGATAGGCAACAATGAGTTTATCCTCCGTGCACATTTTTTGTTTCATTTAATGAATATCGCTCTGGGCGTGTGTCTGTGTCTTCATCTCCACTTTTTTTAATTATAATTAATTTATAGCTATTAGAAGCACATGCTAAAAAAGTTTCTTATCGTTTATTATGTTTCGACACAGATCTTCACAAAAAAGTCAGAAATAGAATGAAATGTTTCTCAAATAAACTCCACAAGAGGATAAAGCGACTATGAATATATTCTGTTCCATGGTTTTCCACAAAGTATTTTATACTTTTAGCAATGTCCAACATTGCAGATAAACCCTAAGTAAACCACCTATTTGTGTCACCTTAGAATCTCTTCTTAGTTTTTCACATTCAGCATAACCCACAGAGCTAGTGTCACCAATCTTCCCTTGAGTGTTTGTTCCCCTACGACCTGAAACTCGCAAGCATTAAGTTTAACAACTTTATTTACTTACCACTTTGATCGGTCCCTTAAGGAACAACTGTGCATCTAACTCCATTTTGCTTTGCAGAAGTTATTACATCGATAATTTACTTTGGACGCCTGACAATGCATGACACAGCGCAGTAAGTTTCCCAAATAAGTATGGTTTGATCTGCAGACTTCAGAAAGTTGCTGGGTTTGGTCAGCATAAGGTCCTTGTTCAACCAAAGGCTACGTATATTGAAGGACACCTCCAAACGTTACGCTACGTTTTCTCTTTCAATCAGATCAATCAAACATCTTCCGTTCTAAGTCACAACAAAATGATCTTTTCAAAAGTCTATACGTCTCAAAATGAGTTTATCCAAACACCATAGGAAGAGAAAACGCAATAATTAAGCACTTCCCAACATAGAAGATAACCCGATCGTTGATGTAGCCACTTTAAACGGAAACCCATGAGACATAAGTTCTTCAAGACGAAAGCGTTCCATTCCATTATGAGAACAACATACATGTTTGACCAATCAAACAAAGAATTTCATAGGAGCCGGGTAAAGCAGTTCAGTCCTTGACCAAAATCCCAAATTCTATCATCTGCGCCGTTCTTGTAGACAATACTAAAGCACATTTCGTCGACCTCAACGAAGGATAGGTTGAAAAAAAGTTCCTTAACATCCGCAAAAAATTCAAGTCTTTCTGTTTCACACATTATGTTATTCCAAAATCGTGGGAGTATCTCAGTAATAGATCCATAAGGTACTACCAATGCGTTGAAGAAAAAGTATTCGACATTGATTTGTCGGAAACGTGTGCTGTTTCAGGAAGGCAATGCTAAATCTCACACCTCAAGGAGATTGAGGAAAAGTCTGATTAATTAGTGGCAATCGAGGTCCTGCCACATCCAGCCTACAGTCCACATACTGCGTCGTCCGACTATGGTCTCTCATCCGCTCATCGGAAGACCTTCTGCGGGGACGCCTCGAGACATTTTTACAAGTTGAAGATTCACTTCAGAGTTTCGTTGATCCAAAGCCCAAATAATGTAATTTCGAGCAGATCAGGAAGCTTGCAGATCGTTAGCAAAAGGTCGTGGGTGATGACTGTCCTTATTTTGAAAATATTTATTGCTGTTTCCGCTTGAATTTATGTATAAACTTTGAAATTTCAGCGAGTGTTAAGGAACTTTTTTCTCAACCTGATAGGCTCTCGACCATCAAAATTATCATATCATTATTAAAACTGCGCATAAGAATCAAAAGACAAAAGGACAAAGCTCACTTATCAGTGGTCAGCAAAGAGCTCTAAAATTGTCAAGAGATTCTGCTCAATCTGCGCGTATAAATGGCTAATACACATTATCATATCAATGCAGCAGATCTCATTGTATCTCTTCTCGAGAAAAGAAATGTTTGAAAAGATCCCCACTATGCATTAGTGATTCTTAAAAAGCTTTAGAGAAAGGTAACCATTGCAGTCAGTGCCTTTGCTGGAGGTATAGAGATAAAGCAAAAGGAGATCTGCTGTGTACAAGTAATGAAGCCAGATCAGCAAAAGTGGCAGTGGCTGCTGTGTAAATCGCTTAACGGTAAAATAGTGCAAGTCTCAACAAACGCTTGATCATCACGAAAAATCACCGATGCACGTGAATTGAAGGGAGGTTTGCTGCTGAGTGAGTATATTACCTCCATGATGATGTGATTCCTAACATTGGTTTTCCAGATTCTCCGAGCAAGAATGTCCAGCACTCTAGTTTATTTGATTTTAAAGTTTGTCTTATTAGTCAACACTTTAAAAATCGTTCTCGCAAGAAATTTTTCAGCTCGAATCATACCTTTACTTTCGACTGCTCTTAAGACCTCTCTCGAAGCCATATATATTGCGATAGCATATATTGAACCTTTCATGAGGCCTGTTATAACACTTATAAAGTGTGGGACACGTGTTTTGGAATTGTATCCTCATCAGCAACACTGTGCCTCTTGGTTCAGCCATTCCGTTGCAGGGGATAGATCCATATATATAAAAGCAGCGTCGAATTATTCACAGAATCACCGCACGTAAACGATACTGATGAGGCTGAAATGCCGAAACACGTGTCTTGCAATGAATAAGTGCCATAACGGATTTCATAAAGGGCTCAAAATGTGTCATCAGATTTTCAGCTTGAGAATAAAATGAAGAAAACTCACAGTGCCACAAAAACTTGTTCCTTGGCTTTAGCATCCGACTCCAGTTTTTTGTCCCTTTGCTTCAATTTCTGAAGCAGTTTAAAGCAAAGCGATAAACATGATGCGGTGCTCTCTTAACATAAGGACTCACTGAGTAAGATTCACTAAGTGTATTCCATTATCACGGTTTTCAACATGATGGTTTCAATTAAGGATTAGATAGCGGACCAACCTGCGTATTTTGAATATGAATTGACCTACGCCCTCAGTTCTACTTCAAAAAAGTCCGATTTACACGATTTTTTTTTCATTTCCCATCAACAATGAAAAAAACGCTTCAACTTTATCGTAAGCTTATGCAGTTATGTAATCTCCTGACAAGACCAAAATCATATTGGTCTCCAAAACGAGATGGAGTAATCGGTGCGAAAATCTTTCTAACATTTAACTGCAAATCAACATATCTCAGTCCGTTGTCATATTTTTTTATGGCACTGAGAACTATAAGAATCTACTACAAATCTGCATGAGTAGTAAAAAAAAATTCTCTTTTCACATACTCTACTGCCTCGAGACTTTATATTTCGAGCACGAAGGCAAACAAACGCGAACTTTCCTCGTAATCACAAGGAGATGTTCTTTACTATCCCATTTATCTTCGTAGCTACCACCCTTCTGCTGAAAAATCTACAGGTTAGAAACACTGCTGCCAATTTTGTGAAAGTTTTAGTTATAAACACATTCAAATTTCAAAGGATGCATAGCTGGAATTACGTATGTGATTAATGAAACAGAGCAAAGTTTTGCTATAACACTGTGAATTTTCAAACTCTTGAACAATTCTAACGATCGAGAAACCATCGTCTGTGGTCACAACAGCTTTGACGAGAATTTGTGTGCAGAAAGACTTGCGTATTGCTCAAAAGAGAATTGCTGCAGTACCTGAATATAGCTAATCTGTAAAGATATGACGTAGATATGATTCCTATTAAGCAGAAATGAACCATCAAGGTAGCAAAAAACAGGAAAAACAGTAACGACACGTACTTTTTCGGATTGAATGGTGGCCAGCGACTGGGATGATATGCTCGTATTGTCCGTGGATAGCCAGTCGACAAGAGTTAATCATTTCGACGAGTTAGCAGATATGGTACAATATTAAAGACAAGTAGATGTTCAGCAAATTTCACAAAATGTGTACTTCGGTGTCTTAATAATCTGTCAAGTTATAATTTCCTAAAATAAGCTGCTGATGGATAATGAATCAAATACTCTTATCGATGCGGCGGTACAACGAAATATTGAGAGACACCATTATCAATTCCAGTATTCACGATGCACTGGTATCTAACAAAATGAAGTTCGAGCACTTCTCAGAAATTGCATGCCATACAGCGCATTACTGCTGACTCGGATTATGGCAGTGTTCTTTTTCTCCACTAACTTCACATTGCTTTATATAAAATAAGTCATTAAATGGTAATGAAGTTCGCATAGGGCGCACTGGTTAGAGGTGTTCTGCAACGGCACACGAGGTCCATGGTTCGATTCCGCCCGCAGGATTCACCAAGCCTTTCATTCCACAGGATTCGGTGAAAATGAAATCGGACTTCTCTGGGAAGATATTCAGCACTGACACAGTAGATCGGTAAGCTACAGTAAATAACTGTAAAAGCCTGATAAGCATTCAATCACCTCAAACGAAGCAAGAAGAATCGAAGACAAATACATGGCGCATTTCCCAGGAATTGATCAAAACCAGGATTTTTGACCTTTCTCCTTCTCCTAATTAAAGTGATTTTGTGTCAATACACAGTGCCCTCTAATCAATTAAAGTCTTTATATGTTAGACAGCGACAAATGAATATTCAACCTCATTTAATGAACAAGAAATTTTGATTGGACTGTTAATAATCATTCAAAAGCTCAAATTTCTGGCTAGGGCCGTATGCAAGTGGCTTTTTAAAACATCCTTCTACAGCAATGTAGAATCCAAAATAAATTATTGTTTTTACACCCTCCAAGCTTTTTCATTTTTCTCACGCGTATAATTCCGTGGAAGGACAAACGCATATGAATGTGTAAAGAAAACTGCGTAGTATTTAAGTCAACCGTTTTATCTGGAGTTTCTTTCAAAGCGGAGCCATTGCACCGTCCCCACCCCCCTCCTCCAAACGCATAGATTAGCTGTACAGGCTCGACGAATACATGGAACTCAATCTTATTTGTTCTGCTACAGTGCAATGAATTGATGTATCTAGAAAATAAGCTTATCGTTGGATTCACTGAAATTTGCGCTATCGAATGATAAGTGATAGTCTCCAGAAAGACTTGCCCGGTGAGCTGTAAAGCGCAAACCTTTTCTCTGCCCTACAGCGTTATCAAGGAAGCTATTCCAAAACGTCAACATATTTTTGCGTTCATCGAGAACTGTGCTTCTGGAAGAGAAGTCTTGTCCAATGAGTTATGAGCGATATAAGAAAAAAACGCGTGGTCGTGTGATACATAATTTTTCATCGGATTTTACAGTTTTATAAAAGGTACTACTAACATTCCCATGAAAAATTCTTGTTCAACGAATGAGGTCGAACATTCGTATATCGCCGCATGACATATACGTACATTGACTAATCTAATCTTTATTAAGAGTTCTTCAGCAAATAGAAAACTGAGTGCTCTACAACTGATGCGTATTGATACTTATTAACTTTTTTTATACTGCTCCGTTCTTAACCCAAAATATCGTCTAATTTTTTATAGTGTTCAGGAATGAACGCAAAGACACACAAATTCGTGAAGCGTTCCAAAATTTTGATGTAAGCCAATCAGCGATGCGAGGCGTTAGTGGTTTATCATAACTATCGTGATGTTTTTAAAAAAATAGAAGAATCACATTACCATAGCAAAATCCAGGACCACCTTTTCATTACTCTCGGCCTTGATTAATCTTTTCTGAACGACAAAGTTGCTTTCGGCTCTCAAGTTCTCAAAATTCTTACTAATTGAACACAGCTTTCTTACGAAATTTTTGACAAATACTCATAAGTTTAGATCTTGGAAATTAAACACGTTGCTTGGCTTCTAGAAAACCTTTCTAGTATGCCATGGCAGCAAAAATAAAGTTATGTCTCATACTTCAAGCGCTTTGCTTGCCAGACCATGTACTCTCTTAGCAGTACAAATATCGACAATTTCGAAGCTAATATTGGCTTTTGAGAAGATTTTCATAGTGCACTGTAGGAGCGAAAATAAGATTTTGTTTTACACTCAGAGCTTTCTTCCGCGCAAAAAGATTAGTATGCGCAAAAGTATATCAGCGTGTAGAGACAATTACGTAGTATCAGCGTAATACAAAAACCTTCATATTTTTTTCCTCTAGTCGGAGAAAAAAATCTAAGTTTAAAAATGAGCATTGCGCACGATTTGCGCAAATCGATCGACAGCGGTTCGAAATTGAATAAGCTCACTGTTTTTTTGTGAAGAGCAGGGTTGTAAACACTTGATTGATTATTAGTTAACTTCCTCACCATGCAGCGGTAAACTGAGAGATGAGATAGGATAAGAAGACGGCAAAATTAAAGATCGTTAGCGACGCATTAGCGCATCCGTTACCAACTTCCTCACTGAATGACATACCCCATCAAGGACCTACCTTCCTTCGTTAGAAAGGGAACGCTCTACTTCACTCTCTTATCGAAAACATTGTGGTTCACTGAGAAGCCTTGAAAGTACGTTTATATCAATAAGACAAAGCGCCAATGACTTTCATGAATTAGTGACACCAACAGAGGTACGAGGAAAAGCTGTCTCCTCAAGCATTGTGGTATCTCTCGTACAGTTAGGAACCGCCACTTTCAAACCTACATGCCAGAAGTGGATAGATAGTCCAAACACCTGACTTTAAAATCTACATATCACAAAGCATTGCCTAACCAAAGCTTTATACACGGCTACTTGTCTTCACATATGTCAACAGCCACAGGCGCTTAGCTGGTATACGAAATTGATTCACATCTCCTGATGAACAAATGTAAATACGGCGCCACCATTTTGGAACATGATAAACGATATAGGACTGACAGTCAGGCTTTTCCACTCAGTATATACATTCTGAAGAACACATCTCATACTAGAGCTCGAATTACTCTTTTTCCCACGACATTTTTCATACATTATCTATAGCCAATAATGTGGAGTGTTGTGCAAAAACGTTTGCGTCAGCCGGGATTGAACCTTTACCTCACACTTCTTCGGTAGCGTATGCTAACCGTTGCACCACCGACGCTCGTTTTGCACATGACTCTTTTTACGCTACAGCCGGTGGTGCAACGGTTAGCATACGCTACCGCAAAGAGTAAGATTTGGGTTCAAATCCCGACTGAAGCAAACGTTTTTGCCCAGCACTGCACATTATAGGATGTAGTACAAGATCATACCACCACAACAAGCAGTTAAATAAATGAATTCTGAATAATCTATAGTATCACAACGGCCAGCTGCCTACGTTCTCTTTTTCCTCAATATAGTATGAATGAAAACACAACCACAGTAGAGGAAACAATTTGGTGCACCATCTCAAAGATTTCGTTAAGCGTCGTCCCAGCTAGACATTTCGTCAACCGAACATGACATGGCACTAAGAGTTTTAAAACTCAGTCGCCAAAAGAAGCGTTTTGCGACTTATCAAAGAGATTCGTTCATATTCCTTAATATTAATAGGCCTCTTATAAGTTTAGCACTAGCGCAATAGACACCAAACTTATCAAGCAGAAGTAATTAGAATTGCTTAACAATTCTACTCATGGCGCTGTCAGTCTCAACATATTTCTGCCATCTCTCAAGTAGTAAATTGGAATCGCTTTATGCAAAATTTCCTGAGCTTTAGTTGCCTCACCAGTAGTCGCTCAACGAAGCCTTAATCGCAATTTGCGGCTTTATGAGTACGAACAAGGACGAGATGCACAGACGTCTTCGAGAACAACAACCGTGAGAAGACTAAAGGATTTGTGTCGAGGCGAACAGCGCTTTGGTTCTTTGCTAAGTTTCGCGCCAGCAACATCAACTTGAAGAACCACCTGCATTTCGGACGTCTACACGAAGGTCGAGAGGGCGTCACTGGAGCAACCGAAGAGGTTTCAACTTTGACTATCGAGAAGCTGGCCAACGGCTCCGACTGTGATCATGCGGCAATCAGCAGAATATTGAAGGCAGCAGGTAAGAAGTGGAAGAAGAGTACGAGGGATTCTGCAAGGCTGCATATTGCTAAATTGACAAAGACGGAGTTGACCTAACTGGGCTGGGAGTTGTTGGATCAACCGCCGTACACTCCTGACTTGTCACCGTCTTACTACACTCTCCTCTTCCTGTTGCTGGAGCACTTCCTGAGTAAGGAGAAATTGCGAGACATCAATCATTCCTGTCGAGGATTGACAGCTTTCTTTGAATCTGAGGACGACGAAAGGTGTAGCCTAGCAAGAACGAGGCGATGGTCTGATCTCTTGCAGAATTGTGGAAAAACAGCAAGGTTTTATATAACATATTTAATGCTAAACGTAAGTTTCTGCTTTTGAGCAAGCTTCATCAGTAGTACATGTCTTATGCTTTACACGTACAACTGAGGGTAGCGGCGCCGAAGGTATATCAATCTAAACGAAGTGAAATGATCATCGACATTGCGGCCTAGACTGCTCGAATGTTAAATGTGACAACTATCTGATGACTGGTTGTCTTTGGCAATCGAGAGTAGTTAAAAGGGATAGGATTGAACGCCGATAGTGGGACGTCTCCGGGTCGGATCCAGCCACAGACATGTCGACGTTGGCTAACACGAACTCGTTGACCCGAGACCAACACGCTTACATCCACGTGCACAATGACAGTTGAGCAAGCAAGAGCGCTGGGGCCAGCCACGATACCAGCACTCACCGCCACTAGTAGTCTCCACAGCACTGCGAACATCCGCATATCGGAGCCGGTCCACTTTAACCCCTCGTCGGATGCAACTCCTCTCGGCACACGGTTTCGCCTCTTCTATGAAGTGCCATGTTATCACTTGGGCTTATAAAAGTCCACTTCGATTTTCTCTTTGGATCCAAAATACATGGAAATACAAGTGAATGTGGCCAGTGAAACCTTTGCTTTTGGTTCAACCTCATCACGACCCAGCCGCTCCACAAATAATGGAGTACGTAATTGCGGACATTGGCATGGATCGTAATTGTTGTCGTGCGAATGTTTAATTCACGAATGTTCCTGGCGTGCGGAGCTTAGTTAAAAGTCTTTTTTAGTTTAGAGTTTTCTCTTTGCCGGACTTTTTCTTGTAACAAATGTTTTTTGTACCACTCGGCTTCGCTGAGGGGTGTCGTGGCGAAGTGGTTGTGATGCTCGCTGCGGCATACGCGAAGCCTAGCTCCAT
Organism: Parelaphostrongylus tenuis; assembly: GCA_019055375.1. NCBI lineage: Eukaryota > Metazoa > Nematoda > Chromadorea > Rhabditida > Metastrongylidae > Parelaphostrongylus > Parelaphostrongylus tenuis. The sequence continues at coordinate 220,959 of JAHQIW010002451.1, forward strand.
CCCCAATTGTTCTTCAATTTATATTCTACTTTCAAGATGCAGCCCTTATTTGTTTTCTCGATAAATTAGGTTTACTTATCGGATGTTTTGAGTGCTTCAATCTTCAATAAACTTCGACTCGATAGGACGTTGCTTTCAGAATTCCGTCATGCCACCAATCCCTTCGTGATCGATAAACCGACAAAGTGTTGGATTCCCTAAAATATGATGGTCGTTGAGAAATAGGGTCTGCTTTGAAAGACGGCCCGTCTAGGGTCTTGGTATAAGCGGCCCGCATCACAGGCTAATCGACCTCTTTCGAGAAACCATTTTAGAGCGGAGGCTCGGAGAACTTATATTATATGGTTGAGCGAACCCAGGTCATTGTATCGATCATATATCTAGTTCTCCTGTAGCGGCGGTTGATCAGCCCAGCACATGATATAAGAAGGTGGTCCTTCAGAATCGAAAAAGTGTGTGATTTCTTGATGGGGGCAACTCGGGCCCCCGAAGAAGAAGGTGCCACCGAAAAAAGGAACAGCAGAGGAGAAGGTCCCTGCTAAACCTAAGCCGCCTAAAGAGATGAATGGAAGAAGGCGTTTCTTAACGCTCAATTCGAGTTTTTAAGAAGAAGGCGGCATCGAAAAAAGGGACAGCAGAGGAGAAAGTCGCTGCTAAATTTGAGCCGCCGGAAGAAAAGCGAGGAAAAAAATCGGTACGCCTGCGTTTGACATTTCAATACGATTCAGTTCGGGACAAGGACTTGTCTGCACGCAGTTGCTTTTTCTACAGCGGACATATCTATGGCGTTAACGGAAGAAGACAAAAGTGTCTTCACAAATATTGACCAAGCATCAAAATCTGGAAAGAAATTGACGGTTAAGGATATATATCAGAAAAAAAAGTCACAACTTAAGCACGCTTCGACCGCTCAGCAACGAATCGTCACTGTCTGTGATTATAGAAGCTCTTTGGTGAGTTGCGTAATTGTTTTTTCGACTCTCTTCAGTTCTTAATCTCTTTGTCCATGTCTTCACTTTTATTACAATTGAAGTGTCCGGTGTTTTCCGCTACATATAACCATTTTGTCGAGAAAAACTCATTTTCTACTTTCCTAGAGACTTAGTTGTCATCTAATCATTGGAATTTCGGCGTTTTTGGTGGTGCGCTTTGTTTCCAAAATTGCCTCTGTCAGTGTACTGAAGCTGCAAAAATAAAATTAGCTTTACACTCGGCGCGTTTTTTTTTTTGCTTGGCAGAGCTTTCCCTGTTGTAGACGTTTAATGTAAAACAAAAGGTTAAACATCGTTGATTGAGATAGTGTATTTGGTAATCTAAATGTTTTTACAGTGCGTTGTAGTAGTCGAAGGAAAATTTCCTTTCAGGTTCGGCGCCCATTATCGGACTGTGCTCAGCGATCGCACACTGGCATCGAACGGACTCAATTTTTGCTGTTTATTTGGAACTTCTCCGTTTCAAAGATTTTCGTGAGTTTCCCACATCAACATTCTATTAAAGAAAGTATGTTCTACCGTCCTATGCGCTTACGGTTCCACTTCCAGTCTATGTCGGCGGAGAAACCCATTACATCAGCCTCAGCATAGGCAGCCTAAGCCCAAGAATGCAAAACATAGTCTTCTTTCATCTCCTTTAGAGTTTTATTTACCTTCTCAAAATCACACTAAGAATCAACTGGGTTTGTGCTGTTAAACAACTATTGAAATTCTGTTGACTTTTTTTTGGAGGAGGGGGGAGTGGAATGTTCTCCGTAAAATGCATTAATGTATCCTTAGCTTTCTACTCAAATACGAAATATCCATCGAAGTTTTTCAGTCATCCGATGCCATGAGAAACGGCGATATTAGCGATGTATTTGGTTTTCTAAAGGTCTCCTTGATGCACCGTAAAAGCATAGAAGATTGCACTTAACATTCGTTTTTCCTTCTTTGTTCGCCAGGGCTCTTAGAAAGGTTTCAACTGATTTTTAGTAGTCACTAAATAGTTCCCACACCGGAAATTGTTTCAGAAAATATTTGAGCGGAGTACTCTCGGAGTGAATAAAAGACTGTGTTTTGCACTCCTACTTTTCTTTGCGTATAAGAACTGCATATGATCTAGAAGCACATGAGAGTATGTAGGCAAGAAATCGTGAAGTCTCAAAGTAATTCGAAAAACCCAGCAGCTTCTCAAGAATGGAGAGAAAAGGCCTAAAAGAGGAACAAAAGATGCGCCTCACGGCCAAACTGCTTACCCTCTAGTGCAGCGATGCTTTATATTTAAAAAAAAACAGTTATTTGTACGATGACTTAGCCTTTTTTCCTGCTATAATTACGCCAACAGACGAAGGGCTTTGTTTTCCAGAAAACCTCAACAGTGTGCTGTAACAGGGAGAAGTTTAATTCGAGGCGACAGTTTGCTGCTCCTAGACTATTGTTTCTTCATTCCTATTGCGGGCTCATTGTTATGCAACTTTGTCATATTGTAGCTCCACACGATTGATCATTATCATATGGAACTCATCGTCACTTTTGAACATCTTTTCTGAGATCTTGAATCATTGTCACCTTAGAAGAATTGTTTCTTACCACGTAATCGCCATATAACATCGCGGTATTATTGTGTGTGTGTATATGTATAGATTTGGTATTACTATTCTGATACTTGTTTTTATAGATTGTTCCTTTTTACAGGATATTCATTTTCCGTTTGATCAGATACTTTCACACGTAATCCTGGATTATTCATTGTATTCTATTGAGATAAATCAATAATCATTGTGTGTCCGCACAAGAACATCGAACAACGAAATCAGTAACTCCCGCGTGATGTTCAAAAGCAAGCAAATTTCCAAAGCCACTATATAATATATATATATATATATATATATATATATATATATATATAGAGTGCAATGCCGATAAGAACTACTCGCGCAGACCGTTGACGGTTGGCTGCTGACAGATAGGATGCGTTGCAAAGTAGAAAGATTGGTGTCAAGACGAGTAGCGGTAGTGCAACGGTTCGAGCTCACGCCCCGGATAGGACGAAATGTGGTTCTAGTCCCAGCTGGCACAAAAGTTCTGCGCATCACTCTACATCTCTGAGTATATTATTTTATCATACCACCGCTATAGGCGGCCAAATAATAACGCTGTTTTATTATCAATACCCAAGAAACAAGACAATTAACCGCCATTGCTCAACACATAAGTTGACAGCTTTTGCGTTCAGTAGTTGGGTTTGTTCAAAGTGTAATTGAGTTGGTTGTAAGACGGTTTGCTACCTTGAATGAAGCCGCTTGTAGCCTTCAGGAAAAGCTATAAAGAAATTCTATTTATATAGAGTGGATCCAGAAGAGACAAAAAAAAATACAGTTTATCAAAGGCCCTTCATGTAGTGAAGGATTTGGTTGAAATAGAGAAGTGCAGTGTACCGTGTTGACCGAAGTGACTTCATTCAACCTTTGTGAGGCCGAACAGAAGGAAATTGACGCTGCTTACCGTGTCTGCTCTTTCCCTTCGACAATTTTTCGGATATTCGTCATGCACGTAAAGGATTAGCGAATACTTTCATTAGACTCGCTATAATGCTAGTGGAGGCGTAGGACAGAATCTCTTGGAACACATCGCAAAGACGCGCATGGTGAAGCGGAGAGATTTGAGATCTCGGAGGTGTGTCTTCAATTGGCTTCTTTATGACCCTTTCGAGCTTTTGTAAGTCATCAAAAGCAAGATTACTCGTGAGCTTGAGTTCTAGGAACCAGCAATTCTGTTCACGAACCATGGTCTCGTGCGCATTTTTCTCCAAATACCATGTTTCAGTGCTGTTATGTTTTCTGTAAAAATGCAAGTCCAACATTCCATGCGTAGACGGCTCCACAATGCTTATATTGCGCCCGAAATTCCGAGATTGCATGGAAATGTCGAAGAGTACGACTGCGAATAGAATGAATCTGTATTGAATGAGCAGGTTGGATCCCGTCTGATGTACCAAGTGTCTGCAATAGGAACTCCGCAGGTTCTGCTGCCATTTTTCACCTTTGTTCGCGGATGTCGTGTCAATAACATTAACCACATAGGGTTCGTAGGACGGACGAACGGAAGGGTGTTTCTTCTGGTCGCATCAAGAAGGCCTTGAGGACTTATTGCGATCAACTGTAGATCGTTAACTTTGAAATCTTGGAATATCGACGATGAGAACTGATTTATTATCGAGTTGCGATCAGTGCTGGAGTAGAGTGAACACGTCCATCGTACGGTGGAGCTTCTGATAAGTAATGTGGGCTCATCACCGAGGGTTAAACATTCAATCCTAGATTTAACTTCCAAGGGACAGCTATGGAAATCAATGTGCGAAGAGCAAATTACGCGAGTTTCGTCTTTTAATTTGGGTTTTTTCTCCGTTTTGGAAAAAATTGGAGTTCTTAAATTACTTTGTTTTAGCAGTCAATCAAAAGTATTGAATTTAATAAAGAATATCGCAATCAAAATTTATCGTTTTGATCTTCTCTAGTTTTACACAAGGCCCAAGAATCGTCATAGTAAATAAAAATCGCAGATCAATGAGTAGTTTATCAAAATGATTCTGCATGGTGTATTCGATTTTCGTTCATCGACAACTCTCACTATAACTGAGTTCATATCAATCACTCGTTTATTTTCAATTCACAATTAATCACTCATTCATTTATATCCATTCATTTTGATCATTCATAATTAAGAGCTTATGTATGTGATAAAAAGTGATGACTTATGGACAGTGGAAGAATTCTGAGCAAGAAAAGATAATCGTGTTTGAATGAAAGGCCTAGAACATCAGCATAATGAAAATATTGGTCAGAATTAACTGTCTCCAAAGAAGTATTCTCGTTACTTTTTCCCTATCCGCACGCATCTTCAAAAAACCAATTTTGTTTTCTTTTCAACGTTTTAGTAGCTATTCGACAACTTAGATACCAAGAATTTGAAGGGTGTGTTTCATTTTTCAAATGGTCTTTTTATTACACTATAAAGGTAGCGCAAACTTTTCATCTATCATCAAGCACCTTTCACTGGACAGAGGCTTACATTCAGACTCTCAATAACCACTCCATAACACAGATCTCAACGCGATTCAATGCGCCGTTACAGCTAAAATGATTGAGTCTTACACTAGGCGCCCGTGTCAATCGCGCGGCGCGATTTACACGTGGCGTGCGATGCGTGGCGATCGTAAAACTCAATATCCCTTTAGCTGTAACAACCTACTAAGAAGTCTTTCTCAAAAACCAAGCATATCATTGAAATTGCTAAGACTTACGCTATCGAATGGGTATGACAGTCTGGGAGAGAAGCCGTATCCGATAAAAGGTGGTGCTCAAATGTGCAACGTAATATTGCTCGTGTTGCCACAGCTCGCAGAGAGACTTTTTTTCAGAAGGGAAGCACACTATTGAGATTTTCGAGAGTTGACTCATTGAACGGCTATTGAAAGACGTTGCACTGATGCCAATATTGCTAATTCATCCACATACCGGTGGAAAGCGTACATGTCGCATGCGAAATGCAATCTCAAATTTGTTGTAGTGCAGCGCAATTGAAAGTTTTCCTGGATAACCGAAAATACTATTAGGTTTGCCGAAATTCGTGCTAACTGATTGCTGAACTTTACTTTGAGGAAAAAGCTTTACTAATCGAAAGATGCTTGAATGTTAAATAATATTTCATTTTAACTGTTACAGCGTAATATAAAGAGCTTTCGTAAAACAAATCTCATCTTTCAAGTTTTCGGTATTTGAGGCTATCGAATGACTACTAAAATATTTAGAAAGGGCAAAAATCAGGTCTTTTTTGATTATGGGTATTGATAGTGGAAGTGCCGCATTCTATGCAATGATGAACGCGCGCTCTTCCTACACTTACTTCAGCTACATATTAGAATTACCTCCACATAGATCTCTATTAGAGACGTATAGTTGTAGAATATGTGGTTTCAAGACGCACCGTTTCATATTGGAATATAATCTTGAATGGGTGTGGTTCTATTGAAATCACTTCAATGCGCATTTTCCATCTTATGTTTAGCCGCTAATAGCGCATTACTTGCTTTTTATTTTACAATTATTTAGATCATGGCAAGGATGTTGGCTGGTGTAAAAGAATTGCGCTCAATCCGGAGTTCAAATGGGCCGCAAAGCGGCAGACAACTCGCAACATCAACAACGTGCTTGGCCCAGGAACTGCTAAAAAACGTACAGTGGTTCGAAAAGTTTCATGAAGGAGACGCATTCCTATCATGCATAACCCCATTACTTTTATTCCAACGTCGTCAGAAATTATGCGAGAAGCAATCATTGCAGCTGACCCTTTATAGACTACACGAGATGTTGCAAAAGATCTTAACGTGCTTAACATTTTCACTTTTTGAAGCTAATTACATAAGCAACTGCGGTTTCAAACCGTGCTGAATCCGTATTTACTCCACCAACGTAGTGATTTGCGAACCCCAGAAAGGTGGTAGGCTTGGTCAGCTTAAGGGACAGGTCAAATCAAAGATTGTGTATATTAGAGAGCACCTACAAACGTTACATTACATTTGACCTTCTTAATTGAAGCATCTTCCTTCTTCGAACTCAGCAAAACATCCTTCAAAAAATCTATAACTCTCAAAATCAGTTTATTCAGTACCAAGTGAAGAGATATCAGCAACAAGTAAGCTTGTTCCAGACAAAACAAAGCAACCCGACCGTATACTTAGGAGGAAAAACTTTAAACAGATTCAAGAGGCATAAATTCCTCTAAACAAGAGCATATCTGAGAATAGCATTGATGTTTGATCGATCAAAGGAAAGAAGTTCATAAAAGTTGTTTGAAGTAGTTTGATCCTTGACCAAAGTACTAATTTTCCAACATCTACGCCGTACTTGCCGGCATTATTCAAGCGCATTTCAATCGATGTCAACGAAGGATAGTGGATCTTCGAGCCTCTGAAATTCTGTTATCGTTGTTAGAACTGCACATAATAAAGAATCAGTTGACATAAAAATACAGTTCACCTACCGCAAGATGCCCATAATCGTTAAAAGACTCTAAGAGGGTTACGCATTGAGTGTTTTTGCTGGTGATACAGAGATAAAGCAAATGGTCTGCTGTGTACAAGCAGTGAAGCCAGACCAGTGAAAGTGGCAGTTGGTAGCTTTGTGAATCACTTTACAGTAGAACTGTGCAAATTTCAACATACCTACAGGTCGTCGAAAAAATTGGTAAATTAGTATTAGTAAAATTAGTAAAAATTGTGATTTATGGCAAATTATTCATACATTATGCATATTTAAGAGGAGCCATCGAATTTCACGAATTTACTTGGGCATTGTCGATTACGTCCCTAGGGAATCTTGACGAGAAGTTACATTGTACGCATTAGAGTAATCTTCTTCAAGAATTGTCCGATTTTTGATGTAAATAATTTTTCCCAGCTGTTAAACTTTCATCGCCAGAGGGACTCAATCTCACCTTTTACTGGATATTCAAGTTCATTACAAGGAAAAAACTGCATTTTGCATTAAGAAAAAGCTTTAGTCCAGTTGTGTCCTCTTTCAGGGGCATTCAAGCTTTACGATCTCGACAATGATGGTTTCATAACACGTGATGAGATGCTCTCTATTGTCGATTCCATTTACAAGATGGTTGGCTCAAGTGTGAAAATTCCTGACGAGGAAAGTACACCGGAGAAAAGAGTCGATCGAATATTTTGTGTGATGGACTAGGAATTTCCCTCAAATAACCAATGTTCTCTGTGAATAAAACGTCGAAATAATTCACTATTTTCACTGAAAGGCTTTGAAATCGCGTTAGATGTCTTTCAACACTGGTAACTACCGGTAAGGTTCTATCACATCGCTTTCCGTCATATTTTGAGTGACGTAGTCTGCGTTGGGTGCGAGATCGAACCAACAATAATTTGTGCGTCGCAAGACACTCGTAAGCACTGCGTTACACCAATGTTTTTTGTTTGAGGTTGAGCTCATAATGATTTTTCAGAATAATGAAGCACAATTAACTCTAGAGGAATTCAAAGAGGGCGCGAAAGCAGATCCATCAATTGCGCATGCATTATCGTTGTATGAGGGACTGTCATCATGACCGTACTCTACTGTATCATATTGTTGCCTTTACACTATTATTTGAATTCACTCGCACTAACTATCTCCTGAATTATGCTTACACGATACTGCTGTAAAATTGATCGAAAGAAGTACTGTTCATGGAGATAGGTAACGATGAGTTCATCCTCCGTGTACATTCTCTGTCTCATCCAATGAATATCCCTCTGAGCGTGTGTCGGTATCTTCATCTCAACTTTTTTCCTAATATTAATTAACTTATATCTATTAGAAGCACATGCTAAAAAAGTTCCTTATCGGCTAATATATTTTTACACAGGTTTTCACGAAAAGTCAAAAATAGAATGAAATATTTTTCAAATAAACTCCATAAGATGATGAAGCGACAGCAATGTCCAACATTGCAGGCAAAAAACAACTCGCAAGCATTAAGTTTAACACCTTTATTTGCTTACCACTTTGATCGGTCCCTCAAGGAACAACTGTGCATCTGACTTCATTTTGCTTTGCAGAAGTTATTGAATGGATAATTCACCTTGGAAGCCTGACAATGCATGACATCAGCTCAGTAACTTTCCCAAATAAGTATGATTGATCTGCAGACATCTGAAAGTTCCTGGGTTTGGTCAGCCTAAGGTCCGAGTTCAACCAAACGCTACGTATATTGAAGACACCTCCAAACTTTACGCTACGTTTTCTCTTTGAATCAGAGCGAACAAAACATCTTCCCCTCTGAGTCACAACAAAACGATCTTTTAAAAAGTCTATACGTCTCAAAATGAGTTCATCCAAACAAGCACTTTCCAACGAAGAAGATAACCCGATCGTTGATGTAGCCGCTTTGAACGAAAACCCATGAGATATAAATTCTTTATGACGGAAACGTTACATTCCATCATGAAAACAACATACATGTTTGAACAATCAAACAATGAATTTCATAGAAACCGGGTAAAGCAGTTCAGTCCTTGACCAAAGTCGCAAATTCTATCGTCTGCGCCGTTCTTGTAGACAATACTCAAGCACATTTCGTCGACCTCAACGACGGATAGTACTAGGTTAAGAAAAAAGTTCCTTAACTTCCGCGAAAAATTCAAGTCTTTTTGTTTAACGCATTATATTATTTCAAATTCGTAGGAATATCTCAGGAATACTTCCACAAGGTACTATCGGTGCGTTGGAGAAAAAGTACTCGACATTGATTTGTCGAAAACGTGTGATGTTTCAGGAAGACAATGCTAAATCTCACACCTCAAGGAGATTGAGCAAAGTCTGATTAATTAGTGGCAATCGAGGTCCTGTAACATCCAGCCTACAGTCCACATGCTGCGTCGTCCGACTATGGTCCTCATCCGCTTATCGGAAGATTTTCTGCGTTGACGCCTCTAGACATTTCATCAAATTGAAGATTCACTTCAGAGTTTCGTTGATTCAAAGCCCAAGAAATGTGATTTCGAGCAGATCGCGAAGCCTGCAGATCGTTAGCAAGAGATCGTGGATGATGACTGCTTTTGTTTTGAAGAATATTTATTGTTATTCTTCGCTTGAATTTATGTATAAACTTTGAATTTCAGCGAGTGTTAAGGGACTTTTTTCTCAATCTAAAGGCTTCTCGATAACAAAATTCTCGTATTATTATCAGAACTGCGCGTAAGAGACAGTAGACAAATGGACAAAGCTCACTTATCAGTGAACAGCAAGGCGCTCCATAGTCGTCAACAGATTCTGCTTAATCTGCGCGTATAAATGGCTATACGCATTACCATATCAATGCAGCACAACTCATTGTATTATTTCTCGAGAAAGAAATGTCTTTGAAGGTCCCCATAATGCATTAGTAATTCTTAAAAGCTTCAGAGAAGAGAAACATTGCAGTCAGTGCTTTTGTTGGAGTGACAGAGATAAAGCAGGAGATCTGCTGTGTATAAGTAATGAAGCCAGATCAGCAAAAGTGGCAGGTGGTTGCTGTGTAAATCGCTTCTACGGTGAATTGTGCTAGTCTCAACAATCGCTTGGGTCATCACGAAAAATCACCGATGCACGTGAATTGAAGGGAGGTTTACTGCTGATCGAGTATATTACTTTCATGTGATGTGATTACTAACTTGATTACCAAATGCTCAATGGAATTCAGCACTCTAGCCTATTTGATTTAAAGGAAGCCGAGCCTCTGGAGAGTTTGGCTTATTAGTCAACACTTTAAAATTCGTTCTCGCAAGAAATTTCTCAGCTTCGAATCACACCTTTACATTCGACTGCTTTTACAGGCCCCGTCTCGAAGCCATATATATTGCGATAGCATATCCTGAAGCTTTCATGAGGCCTGTTATAATACTTATACAGTGCTGGCCAAGTGCTTCGGCATTGTTGCCTCATCAGTAACACGGCGCCTTTTGGTGCAGCCATTCCCTTGCAGGTGATAGATCACTATATATAAAGGCGACGCCGAATTATTTACAAAATCACCACACGTAAGACGCTACTGATGAGCCTGCAATGCCGAAACACGTGTCTTGCACTGAATAAGTGCCACAACGGGTCTCATGAAGGGCTCAAAATATGTCATCAGATTTTCAGCTTGAGAATAAAATAAAGAAAACACAGTGCACAACTGTCCGGTTCACAAATCGTTTTTTCTCCGTTTGCGTCAATTTTTCAAGCAGCTTGAAGCAAAGCGATGAACATGATGTGATGCGCTCTTAACATAGGGAGTCACTAAGTAAGATTTACTGACTCCATTCCATTATCACTGTTTTCATCGTGATGATTTCGATTAAGGATTAGACAGCGGACCAACCTGACGTATTTTGAATATGCACTGAACTACGCACGATTTTTTTCATTCCCATCTACAATGAAGAAAACGCCTCAACTTCACCATAAGCTATTGCAGTTATACAATCTCCTGATAAAACTAAAATCATATTGGTCTTCAAAACGAGATGGAGTAATCGGTGCGAAAATCTTTCTAACATCGAACTGCAAGTCAACATATCTCACTTGGTTGTCAAATTTATTTATGGCAGTAAAAACTATAAGAATTTACTACAAATTTGCGTGAGTAGTAAAAAAATTCCTACTTTTCACAACATTGAATTTCCCATTTTCTGGAGCACATGACATATGATTCCTATACTCCGCTACCTCAAGGCTTTATATTTCGAGCACGAAAGCAAAGAAACGCGAACTTTCCTCGTAATCACAAGGAGATGTTCTTTACTATCCCATTTATCTTCGTAGCTACCGTTCCTCTACTGGAAAATCTACAAATTAGATTCATTGCTGTCGGTTTGTGAAAGTTTTAGTTATAAACACATTCAAATTTCAAAGGATGCATAGCTGGAATTACGTATGTGATTAATGAAACAGAGCAAAGTTTTCCTATAACACTGTGAATTTTCAAGCTCTTGAACAATTCTAACGATCGAGAAACCATCGTCTGTGGTCACATCAGCTTTGACGAGAATTTGTCTACAGAAAGAAAGAAATGTAAATCTTGCGTATTGCTTAGAAGAGAATCGCTGCACCTGAATATAGCCAATCTGTAAAGATGTGATGTAGATATGATTCTTGTTAACCAAAAATGAACAATCAAGGTGGCAATAAACAGAAAAAACAGTAACGACACGTACTTTTTCGGATTGAATGGTGGCCAGCGACTGGGATGATATGCTCGTATTGTCCGTGGATAGCCAGTCGACAAGAGTTAATCATGTCGACGAGTTAGAAGATATGGTACAATATTAAAGACAAGTAGATGTTCAGCAAATTTCACAAAATGTGTACTTAGGTGTCTTAATAATCTGTCAAGTTATAATTTCCTAAAATAAGCTGCTAGTGGATAACGAATCAAATACTCTTATCGATGCGGCGGTACAACGAAATATTGAGAGACACCATTATCAATTTCAGTATTCACGAGGCACTGATATCTAACAAAATGAAGCTCGAGCACTTCTCAGAAATTGCATGCCATACAGCGCATTACTGCTGACTTGGATTATGGCAGTGTTCATTTTTCTCCACTAACTTTACACTGCTTTATATAAAGCAAGTCATCATATCGAAATGTTGTTCGCATAGGGCGCAATCGTTGGAGGTGTTCTGCTCTGGCAAACGAGATCCATGGTTCGATTCTGCCCGCAGGGTTCACCCAGACTTTCATTTTACCGGATTCAGTGACACTAGTATCGGTCTTCTCTGAGAAGATATTCAGCACTGACACAATAGATCGGTAGGCTACCGTAAATCACTGTAAAGGCCAGATAAGCATTCAATTACCTCAAACGAAGCTAAAATTGACGACAAATACATGGCACATTTCTCAGGAACTGATCAGAACCAGGATTTTTGCCTTTTCTCATTTTCTCAAATGAAGTGATTTTGTGTCAATACAGAGCTCCCTCTAATCAGCCAAAGTCTCTATGTGCTAGTCAGCGACAAACGAATATTTGACCTCATCTAATGAACAAGAAATTTTGATTGCAGTGTTAATAATGATTCAAAACTCAAATTTCTGGCTAGAGCCGTACGCAGGTGGCTTTTCAGAACATCCTTCTACACTAATGTAGAATTCAAGATAAATTATTGTTTTACACCCTCCGCGCGTTTTCATTTTTCTTAGGCTCATAATTCCGTGAAAGCACAAAACGCATAAGAATGTGTAAAGGAAACTTAATAGTACTTGAGTCAACCGTTTTATCTGGAGTTTCTTTCGAAGCGGAGCCATTGCACCGTCACCCCCTCCCCATAACGCATAGATTGACTGTTAGACAGGCTCGCCGAATACATGAAACTCAATCTTATTTTTTCTGCTACAGCGCAATCAATCGATGTACCTAGAAAATAAATTAACGTTGGAATCACTGTAACTTGCGCTTTTGAATAATTAATGATACCAAGAAAAAAGAATGTTTAGAGCCTAAACGAGGTTGGCACGTCAGGGCCATACATCGGTGCGTAGGTTTCGGCCTCCTCGTCAGTGACCCCCGCCCCGCATTAGGCTCTAAACATTCTTTTTTTTTTGGAATTATTTTGAATGTTTATTACGAGGTTCTAAAAACAGTCGATCTTATGGATGATTAATGATAGTCTGAAGAAAGAACTTCTCCGGTGAGCTGTAAAGCATAAGCCTTTTCTCTGCCCTACACCGCTATCAAAGGAGCTTTTCCAAAACGTAAACATAGTTTTGCGTTCATCAACACCTGTGCAATCAAGAGAATACTAGCACTCTGGATGAAAAGTCTTGTCCAATGAATTATGAGCGATATAAGAAAAAAACGCGTGGTCGTGTGATACATAATTTTACATCCGATTTTACAGTTTTATCAAAGGTACTACTAACACTCCAATGAAAAATTCTTGTTCAACGAATGAGGTCGAACATTCGTTTATCGCCGTGTGACATATACGTACGTTAACTAATTTAATGTAAATTAATAGACCCTCACTAAATAGAAAAGCTGAGTGCTCTACAACTGATGCGTACTGATACTTATTAACTTACTTTCCTTATT